>PVJH01005353.1:0-113338 GCA_004026705.1 Nesogale talazaci | reverse complement strand
TTTCTACATGAAGAATGGTCTTAATGTCCTTCTAGAGCTCACCAGACTTCATTCGTGATCAATAAATGAAATCTGTTCTTGAAATGTTCTTGAAATTTAGGTGGGATAGACTCAGTGTGTATTTGTTTTAAGAAAGCTTCAGCTTCCTATTTCAGATGAGA
The DNA here is from genome assembly GCA_004026705.1 of Nesogale talazaci. Lineage (NCBI taxonomy): Eukaryota > Metazoa > Chordata > Mammalia > Afrosoricida > Tenrecidae > Nesogale > Nesogale talazaci. The sequence goes on along the minus strand of PVJH01005353.1, from coordinate 113,177 downwards.
AGCTGCTCACAACTTCAAAAGTTTTGAAGCTTTTTCTCAGAAGCTGAGACTAATTTATCTTCATTTCTAGAATCTATGATGGAAGACAGGGTTGTGGAATCAGAACAAGCTGAATTTAAGCTTAGGTTCTTTTCTATAATATTTGCTTAACCTTGTGCAAGTCTCCTAACCTTCATGAATCTGCATCCCCATCTTCTCAGAAAAAAAAATGACATCACCTATCTCTTAGTGCCATTGGGAAGAAAGTAGAATGCAGGGAAAGAAGGCACTTAATAAAGCACCCTGCAAAGAATAAGCAAACCATTGAACAATTATTGGATTATTCTAATCCTTTGATGTATTTCATGTAAGAGGCACGCTAATAGTTTGCTGATGTAATGTATAAAAAGGTTAACAGTTAACCAAAACTGAATGGTGATACTTTGACTACTGCTTCAATTCTAGATGTTTGAACTGGGAAAATAGAGGTAGCAGCTCCTGAAACTACTGTGCAAAGACCTAATACACCCAAATGAGTGCAGGATTTCTTTTGCATATGAAGCAGAAACAACATCTTCTGTGCTCCAGTCAATTTGACCTCAAGGGAACTCTAGAGGCCAAAGCAGAATGGCTCCATTGTTTTTGCAAGGCTGTAAATCTTGATGGAATCCAACTGCCAGATCTTTCTCCCTTGAGATAGCAGTGCTTTAATCACTGTGCCACCAGAATTCCTTTTTTTTCCCATTTCCTTTGCGGACTAATTAAATGAATGATCAGAGGAAATATTCATTTTAAAGAAGAAAGAGTGGATTCTAGGTTCCTACAACTGTATGAACTAAATAAATAAATAAATGCATATAAAGTGATGCTTTCTTTTTTTAATTAAAGGAACATAATGTTTACTCTATACTTTTTCCCTTTAAATTTCATTTACTTTGTTATTCGCATCAACATACACACCAAGTTAACATTTTTTACATGTATGAGGTAGTGACATACATGGCATGAGGAAGGGCATGCAACCCTTCTCCCCCTTTTTTTAAAGTCATTCCTACCAAATTAAAACACTGCTCACTATGCTATCATTACATTCCAGCTCACAGCAAACCTGTGCACAGCAGAAGGAAACACTGTCCGCTCCTGTACCTTGGAGCCCATTACTGCAGCCACGGGGTCAACAGACCTTGTCGCGGGCCTCGCCCTTTACTGCCCCTCTACTTTACCAACATGATGTTGTTCTCCTGACAACAGAGCCACAGGATGGGAGACCAAGTATGGCAATCTGTGCTGCTCATAAGCCCTTAGAATGTACTTTTTCCAGAACAGATTGGCTTGTCCTTTTGGCAACAGATGGTAATTTCAGTATTCATTTCCAGCACCATACTTCAAATCCAATGATTCCGCTTTGGTCTTCCTGAATCATAGCCCAACTTGCACATGCAGATGAGCAATTGAAAATGCCATGGCTTGACTCAAGTGCACCTTAGTCTTCAAAGTAACACCCCTACTTTTCAACGCTCAAATGACATCTTATTGTAGCATATCTACCAAAAGCAAGACATCTTTTGATTTTCAGGACACTGCTTCCATGAGTGTTGACTATGAATTCAAGCAAGACAAAATTGCTGACAACTTCAACCTTTACTCCATGTAGCATGATGCTATTAGCCCAGTTGTGAGGATTTGGTCTTCTTCATTGAGTTGCAATCCATTCTGAAGACTGTAAACCTTGATCTTTGTCAATAGGTGCTTCACATTCTGCTTAATTTCAGCAAGGAATGTCCTGTTGTCTGCACACTGCAAGCTTTAATAAACCTTCCTTCAATCTTCTTTTTTGGGGGAAGGACATCACTGCCCTCTGGTGGTGGGAATAGGAGGCCCAGCCTTGCTGCTAGATTTGAACCTCCAACCCAGTAGGCCGCAGTCCCGTGCACAACCAATATGCCACCGGGGCTCAGCCCTCTTCCTTCAATCTTGATGGCAATTTTTTCTTCACATTGCCCAGCTTTTATGACTATTTGCTTAGTACACAAATTGAAGATTAAAAGACAGGAATTTCTACCCTCTGAAATAGTTACAATCTTAGAGACTCATGAGGCACTTCTACTCTGCCCTCTTGGGTCCTTGTGAGTCAGCATCTACTGGAGGGCACTGAGTGTAGACGAGTTACACAGATTGAGTAACTATGGTGAGAGGATACAAACCTGACACACGTTTTCTAATTCTTAAAATTACTATTTTTAAAAAGCACGCTTTCCTTGACTATCTGAGATATGATCCTACTAAAATTTACATTATTTTCTTTGTCTATCTGGCAAATGAAAATGATAAAACCTGAGAAAGTACATTGGCATCCCCATCTCAAAAGTGTTTTATTAGTTCTAACAGATTTTATTGCGAGCTATAAAATGGTTTTTTGAAAATGTGATACCCAAATAGCTCTGACTTCCTGTGTATACCTAAAAGGCAAATATTCTGTTGATGGGTAATGGCAATTTATGATGGTTACATAAAACACTAGCCTCTGTTTATAGGTAAATACGGATTTAAAAATAGTATTTCCATTTGAGATCACATAGTACGTCAACATTTCAAGTAAATTTGATCACTTAAATGTGTGTATGTATACAAGAAGAAAATGTACAATAATTTGCTTTTGAAAATAAGTTGGAATTAGGTCTGTCCATATCTAATTCAGAGAAAATGAAAATTCTATATATTATGTTCTGATTTTTTTCACTTGTGATATTCTGCTTCGAGAGTTTTAAGTATTTCCCTAAGTTTTGAAGATGTGGTCGTTTAAAGTTAAGTGCCAACTTGATTAAGTTATAACATTCTGTGATTTGATCAAGGTTATGTTATCATCTCCCATTTTGTGATCTGATGTGATCAGATGATCAGTTAGGAGTTTTTCCTTGGGTTGTGCAGCCTGCACCCAATAGACATGGGAACTCTAGCCGAGCTCTCATTTTCTTGCGATCCTGATTCTGTTTTCTCATTCTAAGACCTCCAAAAACATAAGAAGTCTTCAGCTTGCTATCTAGCCTGCAAGGTCCAAGCTTGCCAGTTTCCACAGCCACTTGAGGCAGCAGTCTGCCACTTCCTCGGAAGACTAGGTTTTTCAATCCTTACAATCACAAGAGCCAGGAGAGCCCTCGGGTGCCTGACTCAATGATTTGAGGCTTATCAACCTCCACATTTGTATGAGAAATTCCCTCGATATGTATGTTTCACTGGTTTTGATTCTCCAGAGAACATATATTAAGACATATATACATTTGAGTTAAGATTACAACTTGCTAAAAATGACAAGATGGTTTGAAAAATTGATCCGACAATACAGAATTTATATCAACTTTATGAGTAAGCAGCATCAGTCTTTCATTGGAATTACTTGCAGTTGCATCTTAATATTGATGATCTTTGTTCTAAAATCTGGGTGGGGTCATTGTTGTTTTTCTGGAAAGAAGGAGGATTATGGAATTAGAAAAATTTTTCAGATGAGAATTTACTATAGAAATGAATATTGAAAATTTAAAGACATGCTGTTAATTTATACTCAAAGAACCCTATATATGACAGCCAAGAACTGCTCCTTAAGATTTCCAAGACCTAAACTTCATTAGGAGCAGAAAGTCTCACCTTTTTTTCTCACATAGAGGGTTTGAACTATGTACCTATTTAGCCTGATTAGCCTACAATGCCACCAGGACTCCTAAAAAGTGTTGAAGGCAGCTCAGATGATAAGGACATGAACTATCCTGTGAGAAACTTAAGTCATGACTCCATTTCTCTCCTGCCTTTATAGAAAAAAATATATTTTTCTCGTATCCCATCTCTCTTAAATCAGTACAATCAGACTTCCAACTCAACACGCACAGCAAGTGTTTTAGTTAAGGTTGCCAAAGGTCTGCAGGTTGGAAACTCAAGGCTTATTATCAAATAATTTTATTGCTTTGTAATATTTTTCTCCTATTTAAAACATGTCCTCTATCTGGCTTCCAGAATCTCAGACTTTCCCTGGTTTTCTTTTGCCTCCCTAAACATTTCTCTTCAGTCATCATATCTGATTCTCCCACATTTTGCCAACCTATCATTGTTAGAATGTCCAAAAGCCTAGTTTTTGTTAGTTTCTGTGTGCTTCTCTCTTTTCTTACTGATGGCATACCCTCTCAAGCATTTAAAGATGATATACTTATAATATCATAAGAATATGTTTTCACTCAGACTACTTCCCAAATTTGGACTTATATACCTAACTGGCAGTGAGTTTGTTTTTTCGTTGTTGTTCTATTTTTGAATTTGTTTTTTGATGTCTACTCAACCAATTTACTTGGATTTCCAATAGATAATTTATGCATAGCATGTACAAAGCTGCGACTTTGACAATGACTTCAATTTTCTATCATGTGATTATGTCTCCATTCCCTTAAAAGCTTAGATCAAAACATACACTTTTCTCCTTTTAACAGGAAAAAGGAAAATCAGAATTATATTTAGCATTTCTTCAAATGCTTCATAACAGCATTCTGCTTTTTGTTTAGGGGGATGGGTGTGGGTAAGCAGGCACTCTCACACGACTTGTTTAAATGTAAATGTGCTGAAGGAGTTTTTGACAGTATCTAGCAAATGTCTGTCTTCATTTGCATTTACTACTTTCCTAGTAGCCTATTTCTAGGAAGTTTCTCTGGAAATTTATCTCTCAAAATAAGGAAATATATACGCACAAGATTATTATTGCAGCAGCTGTTTGTTGGTGCAAAATATTGGAAACAGCCTATAGTGTAACAGATTACCTCACATGACTTTTCTTGCTCTAGTCTTCATACTCTTGTCCAATGACTATGTGGGCCCAGGCCAAAATCAGTGTATTGGGCAATAATGAGGAGATTGATCAATTCTGTCACTCCACCACATAGAAAATGAGCCAAAATGAGCAAGGAGAGAGGCATCGAGACTGTTCAAGGAGAAGGATGTGGGAAGGAAGCACGAATCTCAAGATCTCTGCACTGAATCTCTTCAATCCAGGAAATATGAGCGGTGACATTGGATAATCACCAGCAAAGTGGCAGAGAAGTGGTGTCACCTGAACCAAGAGCATGAGACAGAACAACATGGTGACCTGTCTAGCAGCTTGGAGAAGGTAAACTGACTTCTTTGAGGCAGGGGACTCACCTAAGAAAACTAGGTTAGCCGATTCACAGAGCTAGAGTTGCACAGCTCTGGGCTCAGTTTGATGGTGCAATACTGTGCCTCTGGGCATTGATTAGTAGCTCTAGCTGAGATTTGTAATAGTTGCCCAAGTAGGGCAGAAGCCAATTGACCATGTGATTTAGGCAACAGGGGTCAGAGAGAGGGTTCCATGTAGGCACAGCTGAGAAGAGACACTCCTGACTGGAGATTTGCTGTATCTTGAGAACTTCTGATCCATAATTATAAATCGTTAGCTTCCCTGATAAGCCCTGTGATCATGAGTACCATCTGTGAGTTCTCTTTGGCCATTGCAATGGATGATGGAGCCAAGCAAAGAATGTCTTGAGAGACACCATTCGATTTAGAATTAGTGAAGCCCGTTGGAGGATAGTGGCCTATCTGATGTCTACCTCAATGGAGTCTACCTGGTCTGATGAGTTTAATCCTTCCATCTTTTTTAGTCAGAGGAGGTCAGTGGCCAGAACCATACCATATTTAACAAACTAAAATCTATAGTAGAAATGAAATTAATGCACTTAATATATTGCTCCGCAGTTCTACAGTAGATGGAGACACTTTATGAATGGGCATGAAGTGATTTTCAGGAAATATTAAGTGAAAAAGCAATGTACAGAGGAATAGTATGATTTGTTATATCCTGAACAAGAAAAAAGTAGAGAAGAATATTCATCATTGCATTTTTCTTCAAAAATAAAAAATGACAATAAACTGTAAACTAACTGATTTGGTGAGAAACAGGGCATAAGTGGAAAGAAAATATTATCTCTCTGAAAATAGCCCTGTTGAAGTTTGGCTTTTGAAAACATTCTATTTTTCACATATCCAAAAATAGACTAAATTTAATAGTAGAAACAAATAAAATACTATTGAAGTATGTAGATAGATGATATAGATATCGATATATAAAAGCTCACTCTCACAGAGTTGATTTCAACTCATGGCAACCTGATGAGAGGAGGAAAACTGCCCCGATGGGTTTCTGAAAGCCTTGTCGATCTCCAGAGGAGTAACTGGCAGTTTCTAACTGCTGACTCTGCAGTTAGCAGCTCAGCGCAAAGCTCTGCATAAAAGAAAGATGAGGCTTTCTATAGACTCTGAAATGATTTAATTTTGGAAACCCTCTTGGGCAGTTCTACCCTGCCTTGTAGAGTCGTTAAGAGCGAATGGCAGTATATCCTCTCCATATGTATTGGCTGTCATATTCTTCAACAATTATGACAACAGCAAAAATTCTGACTATTGTGCTAGTGATATCTATTTGGAATTAAAAAATGATGACATGTATTGCAAAAATAGTATTTTCTATGATGGTAACAGTTGTGTCAATTCTACTGGACCAGGATTCTCAGTGATCTGGAAGCTATCTAATGATGTATGTTAAAGGATGTAGCCATCCTCTATTTTGTGATCTGATGTGACCATCTTCCATTTTTAAATAATACTTATATCCATGTAACAAGCTGGTTTTTGGTATTTGACAATGACTATAAGTGAGAAAAAAAAGGTAATCCAGATAATATTCAAATACAATTATTTGAGTATATGCCCTCATGCTAAAGAAATTAAAACTGAAAAAATATATCTTCAACTTAGTAGGTGTGTCTTTATAGTGATATCCATGAAAAAATAAACATATATTATTTTCTACTCACATGTGACTCAAGGGAGCCACACATATTTAAAGAATAGAACTGATCTCCATAGAGGTTTATTGGCTTTAGTGATTTAGAAGGAGGTCACCTAGGCTTTCTCTTGCAGCTCTCTGGAGTGGGTTCAAAACACCACCCTTTTGGTCAGCAACTGAATGTTCATCTTTTACACCACCCACATATATTGATAATAATATAGACACAATCAAATCAAAATTATCTGGACTATGCTGTAAGATTTAACAAAGGAATACATATACAAAAGGGATTAAAAAGTTGGAAATTTAATACTATCTTTTTTATATAAATTATTTTATTGGGGGCTTATGCAACTTCCATCATGATCAATACACAAGTCAATTGTATGTGTACCACATGTGCACACTTGCTGCCTTCACTACCCCTCAAACATCCTCCCTCCACCTAGATCCCCAGTACCAGCTCCCCATATTTCTCCTCCCTCCCCACATTCCCTCCCCCATGAACCCTTAATAATTTACAAATTGTTATTACTTTTTCATATTGTACACTGTCCAATGTGTCCCTTCACCCACTTCCGATAGTGTGTACTCCAGAGAGGTCATATGTAGATACAATTGGATCCCCCCTTCCACTCCACCCTCCCGCTCCATGTTGCCGGCTCCAGTTATATTCCCTGGTCTAGCTGGATTTGTAAAGTAGAATTAGGATCATGGTAGTGGGTGGGCGGAAGTATTTGAGAACTAGGGGAAAGTTGCATACCTCGTTGTCGTCACACTGTACTTTGACTGTCTCCTCTCCTCCCTGCAACCCCTCTGCGAGAGGATGCTGTTTCACCTATTGATGGGCTTTGGATCCCCAATCAGTACTCCCTTTCATTTATAATGATACAATTTTTAGTTCCTTGATGCCTGACATCGGATCCCTTCGACCCCTTGTGGTCTCACAGGCTGGTGTGCTTCTTCCATGTGGGCTGTGTTGCTTCTGAGCAGGATGGCCGCTTGTTTACTCTAAAGCCTTTAAGACCCCAGACACTATATCTTTTGATAGGTGGTCACCATCAGCTGTCTTCACACTTGCTTAAGCACCCATTTGTCATAAGCAAACATATTAGAAAGTTGAACATGCAATGCTGTAATTTTTAGTGTTTGAATCCCGATAACTGATTCCTTTGATGCCTCGTGGTCCCCCAAGCTGGTGTGCTTCTTCCATGTGGGCTTTGTTACTTCTGAGCTAGATGGTGACTTGTTTACTTTCAAGCCTTTAAGACCTCAGATGCCACATCTTTTGATAGCCAGGCACCATTCACTTTCTTCACCACACCTGCTTATACACACATTTGTCTTCAGTGATCGTGCTGGGAAGGTGAGCGTCATGGAATTCCAACTTAAATAGAACAAAATGTTCTTGCACTGAGGAAGTACTTGAGTGGAGTTCCAATGCCCATCTGCTGTCCTAATACTAACCCTATAAGTATATGCACATTGATCTATTTCCTTACCATCCTATATAAATATATTCACCTATGTATATGTTTGTATTTAGAACTCTATAAATGCCCTTTACTGTCCAGTTCTTTCCTCTAATTCCTTTTCTTTTGTTCCACAATCATCACATTATCTTTTAATTACCTCTGAAAACCTCTTGTACCCATATTTTTTTTAAAATGTGGAGTTCTTATTGGAGGGAAGATATATTTAAGAAATCAGGGAAAGCCAGAAAGAACCCTTTATTCAGAATAACTAGAAGGTTTATTAAATTTTAAAAGAAATAACTATTTTTGAGCTCTGACTATTTACCCGGTCAGTTGGCAATGAGCATAACTTGTGTATCTAGAACTTGTTTATGAATTAAAACTAGCCACAAAAAGAAACAAGAAACTTGAAGAATGGATTAGAGTCTTGAGTTCCTAGGACTTTCATGTGCAAACAAATACACACACACACAGAGTTCTGGAGACAAAACATACATTTAATGGAATCACCTGCTATACGATTGCTCTGTGTCATTCTTCTTTTATATCCCTGAGTGTTTCTGCTGTTTGCTGGTGTTCCTTATCTCTTTGAATAATCCTCCCATAATCATTTTACCGTCTGTGATTTCCTTTCTGTGTCTTCCCTTTTCTTTTTAAAATGTTACTCAGAAGGATTAGGATTAAAACCCATCCTGTGCCAGTAGGACATGTGAATAGAAAACACCTGCAATGAGAAACCCCATTTTCCTGCACGCATTCACCTGTGAAGGAGGTTAACCTGTCATTGAGAGGAGTACAATTCAATCAACCAAGTTAGGAAAAGTTCTAGTGAATTAATGTAATCCTGCACCTTCTGAGAACATTGCCTATCCTCTACCACTTGGATGACGACAATAGTTTTCTAATTTTCTTCTTGCTTAAACTCTTAAACTAATACATTATATTCTTCACACAGCAGACACAGTGATTCTGTAATTTTTTAAATGCACATCTTACCATGTAAATCCTAGAGTCCCCAGTGTCTCTGCATCTGAAAGGTACAGTTTTATAAGATGTCTCTAGGAAAGTTAGGGGTGTGGTAAGTTAACATTTGTCTGCTAACAAAGACTTAGAGCTTATACCTGCCAGCTAATCCCCAGGAGGAAGATGAAGTAGTGTGCTTCATAATGATGAACTGCATTAGAAATCTTTGGGAGAATTTATACTCTGTCTTATAGGGATGCAATGAGTCAGAATCAACTCAAGGTAAGGGGGTTGCTACTGGGAAATCCCCCCAATATCATCTTATCCATTCTTATTGCTTTGGCAAATCACCTGCCCACTGTATTTGCCATTCTACCTATCAAATGCATGACTTACTTTAAAACAGGTTGCTTCTGTTAGCTTGGAATTGTCTTCCTCCAGATAACATACCTATTGTGTATTCAATTTTCAATTTCTCTATGAGATATTTTTATCAGTTTATCTAATACTTCGTAACCTTCCTCTCAACACTTTGTGTTCGTCTTCTCCTGTAATCCTCTTCTCTACTTTTCTCTCATTCTCAGTTTCACTTTCTGTTTAGCTTATCCTTCTGTCAATTATACCCAAAGTCACTCTCTATGAATTTATTACGTTCACTTCCATATTCTCTATGATTATAACCCTAATGGCCACATAACAAATACTCAAATGTTTTTTTATCACACTAAACATTAACAGAGTAATCAGACACAAAAAAAAACTCTATGTCAGAAGAACAGATGCTATCTTCAAACAGTACCAGAATATGGCAAAAAGAATTGCTACAAAAATCAGAACAACCTATATTAAGAAAAAAATATCACATTGGAAGATATTGTTTCTCAGCATGTTCTCCACCAAGGTCTATATACTTCTGAAGGCAGGGTTTCCATCTCTCTAATCTTTCCCTGAAGAATTCTGTCTTTGATTTATAGCATGCCAAGGGACTCAAGCTTGCTCCTTTGCAATGTTCTTTGAGTTTGGGGAACAAAAAGAAGCCTGAGGAGATGAGATCAGAGGTGGGATGGGAGGGAGGGTGATGGGTGAACTGGGGTTAGCTTTTTCAGCAATATTCTCATAGGACAACTTCTGCTACCCTCAAAGAATTATTGTGAGGGCTGGGGGAGAGGATTCTTTCTAGGTACAACTTTCCTGGCCTTTTTCTTATCAATCAAATCTTGTTCAATTTTTAAAACTTCTTTTTCCTAAGTCTCCTTAATTGTCCTATATTCTTCTGGAAAATATAAAAAAGTAGAGTTTTGAAATTCCAAAAAGCATTTATCGTGACCTTCTTTTCTGCCCTCCTGTCCTGAATTGTAAGTTTCTCAACAAATCTCTTCAGAAGCCACAGGTCTTGTTGGACTTTTGTTGAGGGCACCCTATTGAGACTTAGTCAAGTGTTTGCAATCATACATTGAGCACAGAGACATGTCTTTCTTAGAATAAACCTCTGCATGTAGAAACCAGAACCAGTTGCAATACTTCATACATAGCCAGCATGGTATATACACTGTATGATATGGTATGGATGAATGGTCTTAAAACAAAACACTAAGAGTTTTCATAAAGGAGCAAATATAAGAAGAGGGAATAATGAAATGTTACAAATAAAGTGGAACATTGACTACTGAGAGAGAGAGAGAGAGAGAGAGAGAGAGAAATTTGGTGTAAAGAAAACATCAAATTGGGAATTCACTGTGTGCATCTTTAAAGTTTTGCTTTTTTAAAAATATGACCTTTCATAAACATATACCTTTAAAATAGAAGGGAAATTGCCTTGTCAATACCACTTTCACAGATTGGATCTTGAAACCACCATTATTATATCTTCGGGAACAAAAAGAGATGAGAACATGCCCAAGACACCAACCAGTCAGCGTTTTATTGTAATTATTCAACTTGAAATTTTATTTGAAGTCAAAGAGGTTGAATTCCACAGAAGTATCTTTTATCCAGTTTATGACTTATGTCAGGACAAAAGGCATTTTCCAATGTCATGTCAGATATTTTTCTCTTCACAGCTCTGGACTTTATTCTTTTTGAAGAATAAACATTAAGAGCCATAGCACTACCTTGTTTGCATGCGTATAGAATTTTCAATAAGAAACAATGCAGTTTGGTATGAACTGGAGAGATCCATGGTAAAACACCTATTGAAAGATCTGAGAGTATTTTATCAGTTATTATATAAGTAATATTTTCCATTTTAGGAAAAAATGACATTAATAAAGTATGATGAGTATATTTTTCTTCAGAATGTTTAAAAAAAAACACCTTCCAATGTCTCTAAGATGTATTGTATGAGCTAACTTTTCAGAAAAATATTATTTTGTCCAGATAATCTTTATTGGCTATGTATTGCACAGAAAAAAATACCCAGTTCAAATTTATTCTGATGCTGTTTGAATGTGTGACAGGATAATATTAGAGTCAGTTATTTCTGCCCAAGCATAGCTAAAATTGGAGCATCTTTACCCTCCATCCAGAAGACATCGTGTGGAAAGTTCCCTCCTTCTGCCAAGGAGATGCTGGTGGTTTCAAACCGCTGACCTCCCCAGTGAGTAACCATGATGCCACCCCAGGGTATTTATGTCATTGTTCTCATGTGGGGGTTTTTATAATATTAACAGCATAGAAAATAGATCGAAAAGAATCCCTACGTTTTGTATTCTCTTGGTTTGTGAATTAGCGATAACTTTTCCTGAAAACTTTGCCTAGAATTCATAAGTAAAATTACCCTTGACTGGTATGATCTCTGTGGAAAAATACTAGGGGATCTCCCCCCCCCAAAATGGATTTTTTTCCTCAAAAGCTATGTATTCAAATTATTTTTACAAAGCAACCTTATTACCTTCAAAGTACTCTCTGTTATAGGTGGTACATCTGTCAAATCTGTGATTCCATTATTGGAAGCATGTTTCAAGCTCATGTTTTGTCTCACTCTGTGGTGCGATCTTTTCAGAACCCCTAACTAGAAACATCGATTGACAGTCTGACCTGGTGCATCAAGCTCCAAATGCACTATCCCCCTCACATTAAAAACAAGCCAGTTAGAAACTTTGTAAGCCCAGTGACATTTTGAAAGAAAAACACATTTTGATCTTTTCTAATGTTCTGTGTTGTTTTTCCACTTCTTTGTAGTCTCCTTTGATAGTTATTATTATTTTTCCTACTTGCGCTGGACTACTTGTGCTCTCACTAACGTCTCTGAAAGGATCTGAGATAACTGGATGATAGCTATTCTGAACTAAGCACTGCCTATAGGTTTCATTTTATGTAACTTAACAGCTGCATCCTATGCTTCATAGTCTGTATTCGAAGCTCCGGTTGTGTTGTGGGTTCAGTGGTTGACCGCTAACTGTAAAGTCAACAGTTCGCAAACACTGCTCACTCTATTGGAGAAAGATGAGGCTTTCTGGTCCTGTAAGATTTACAGTCTCAGCAGCCCACAGGGGGAGCTCCACCCTGTCCTTCATAGCAGCTATGTCACTCATTTTAAAGATAATTTCTAACTACTCATGTAATTATGATTTCCCTTATCTTGATTTGTTTTATAAGTTGTCTGCATATATTTGCTTTCTCACTTGTTAGGAGAGGAGTATGGAAATATAAAACAATAATTTTCATAAGATGCTACTATAATTTTCCTGTTTTTTCTGTTCTGTCAGGTTTTATTCATATATTTTATACTGCTTGATATTGCCTCAGAGATCATGGATAACCTTCATTTCTTTTTCTACCTTTCTTCTTTATAAGTTTTAGTTTTAATAATTTTATTAATATATTTGCAGGCTATTGATCTTTTCTCTGGAGTATCTCATCTTTTGTTAACATCATACATTGCAATTTTTATTTGGTTTTAGAAGGTGAAAATATTGTATTTTTACCCTCTAAAATAACCATTTAGTTTTTTTGGTGCTGTTCATAATATTTTTCAATTTATAGCTCCATTTTAGATTTTCTTTAAATCATTCAACACTTTTACAGCCTCCATGTTAAAGTCCGTGTCTGGTAATTCTATGGTATCTGCAATTTGGCTTATATTTCTATTAAGTAATGTCCTTATAATGGGTCACATTTTCTTACTCTTATATCTTATTATTATTCTTTTGATTCTATAAATGTATATTACATTATTGATTGTTTCATTCTTTGCTGACCAAATAATCTGAAGCAATACTATATGAACAATGTGCCACCAGGGTCAGAAAGAAAACTATTAACAATGCTTCATGCCATAGCCTTGCTTGCTAAAAATAAAGAAGACCAGAAAGACTTACTGATGAAGATCACTTTACATGACTGGAATTCAAACATCTCACAGCCATGTGTGAAGGTGAGAGATTGGCCTATACTTGTATAATTTCCTTTGCTCAACAGTGTTTTACATGCTATACCATTGGATAAACTAATGACACTATCAATTGATAGTGGTGATGCCCTGGGCTACTGAATGCAAGGCCAGAAGTTTGAAACCACCAGCCAACTCCACAAGGAAAGAATATGACTTTTCACTGTTTGAAGATTTGGCAGTTCTGAGACTGATGATGCAGTTCTACCCTGCGCTATAGAGCTAGACATAATCGATAATGTTCTCTAGCATAAACTGACAATTATGTTTCTAAGGCAAACCAGAAAACTTTCTTTGCAAACCAGTCAACAGTGACTCACAGCAGCCCTTTATGGGTTGCAGAAACAATAACTGTTGACAGGACTCAAAAACTTAGTCTTTATTCCACAGAACTACTGGCAGTTTCAACTGTCTTACGGGGTCACCACTGTAGCACCAGGTGCACCAGCGATATATGTAGACCATCATACGAGCGTTTCTTGGGCTTGCACTGAATTCAAGCCCCAATCTAATAACGAGTTCTTATGACATTGCCCCACTTGATGTTGACTTCATGAAGAGATCACTCAAGATATGGATGCTATAATGAAGCACTGTGGAGAAATCAGATAGGGCTGGTTCAGCCCTCAAAAAGAACAGCATCTGGGGTCTTACAGACTGGTTTTCAAACAAGTAGCTAGCTCAGTGAGGCGCCAATGAAGCCCAGGGAGGGAGCACAGCAACCTGCTTAGTGACCAGACGTCCCGCTTTTGGTAGGACAGTCCTGATTTCAAACAATTCCTCCCAAGTCCCGTGGCAATTTTAAAAACATCCTGATTTTTGGAAAGAATGCACGACAAGCTAAAGAACGGCAGGAGAATGGAAAGGGAATAGGTCCCTTCTACCCCTGGTCAATGGTGTCCTACTTTACTAATGTTAAAATCTGATCACTTTACGAAAAGATGATAAGTAATATAATTCAAATCTAAAGGAGGAAATGCTATCAGAGTCTAAATTGTGAACACCTGATTTCCATATATTTATAGATGACAGTGGAATTCCAAAATATACACATGGATTAAGCCACAATTAATTCCTTCTGATTATAGCTGAGGGATATGCATAGCTCTGTTTTCAGACTGGTGCATTGTAAAGTCAATTATGGTAGATGGAGTTAGGCTAAAATGTAATATCTTTTGATCTCCTGTATGATCCATTTAAGCTTGATTTATTTCAGTATTTTCCTATTTCTTTAGTTAGCTTTTTTTTACCAGTTTTACTTTGCTATTTCTGTTAGTTTATGTTTGTGTGTTTTCTAATGTTTTTCTGTATATGAAATCCATGATAGATCAATCTATAGAGAGAATAACTGGGCTGATGGTTCCTTGGGGGTATGGCAAGGAAGATTGGAGGGAAATGGGCAGCTGATAAAGGTGAGTATACGAATGAATACAATTTTCTAAAACTGATTGTGGTATTGATTATATAATTCTTCATGGTACAATTGAACTCTTGAATTGAAGGATATGTGAATTAGATGCCAATATACCTGCTGTGCGAAAGAAATCATTGTTTGCCTGATGGACACTGGACCTCTGCTCTAGTACTCCCTCAATGAAAGAACACTTTGCTCTATTAAACCGGCAGAGAGAAAGAACTAGGAGACAAAAAGCATTTAGAGAGGTCTAAATACAGACATGTACATATGTAAATATATTTATATGATGATGATGGAGAAATAGATCTTTGTACATATGTTTATAGGTCTAGTATTGAGTATTTAGTATTAAGGTAGCAGATGGGAAGGGGCTTCTACTCAAGTACTCCCTCAATGCAAGAACCTTTTAACCTGGCATACCATGAAGCTCACCTTCCCGATATGATTGCTGAAGACAAAGCAGATGCATACAGAAATATGGTGAGGAAAGCTGATGTTGGCAGCTATCAAAAGGTATAATGTCTGGGGTCTTAAAGGCTTGAAGACAAACAAGCAGCCATCTAGTTGAGAAGCAACAAAGCCCACATGGAAGAAGCACACCGCATGTGTGATTACAAGGTGTTGAAGGGATCAGGTATCAGACAGCAAAGAACAAATAATCATATCATTTTGAATGAGGTGAGTTGCAGAGTGGAGAACCAAAACCCATCTGTAGGCAACTGGCTATCCACTTACAGAAGGGCTGTGGGGAGGATACGAGTCAGTGAGGGTGTAGTGTAGTACAGATGAAATACAGCTTTCCTCTAGTTCTTGAATGCTTCCTTCCCTCTCCCCCACCACTACCATGATCCCAATTCTACCTTACAAATCTGGTTAGACCAGAGGATGTACACTGGTACAGATAAGAACTGAAAACACAGGGAATCCAGGACAGATAAACCCTTTAGGACCAATAATGAAAGTAGAGATGCCAGGGGGTGAAGGGGAAGGAGAGAGTGGGAGGGGGGGGAACTCACCACAATGATTTACATATAATCCTCTCTATGGGAGATGGACAACAGAAAAGTAGGGAGACTTTGGATAGTGTAAGACATGGGAAAATAATAATAATTTATAAATTTATCAAGGGTTTGAGAAGGAGAGGAAGGGAGAGGAAAATGAGGAGCTGATACAAATGGTCTCAAGTAGAAAGTGTTTTGAGAATGATGACGGCAACAAATGTACAAATGTGTCTGGCACAATGGAAGGATGTATGGATTAAGATGAGTTGTACAGATCAAAGACCATGAAGAGGGCAAAGAAAAAGAGTTGTACAAGCTCCCAAGAAAATGATTTATAATAATAAAAATATATTGCTTGCTTTTGGCTAGGTCTGGATCTAATAGCTACCTAATAGACCTCTAGTTCTTCGGACTTGAGCCAATGGCCTGCCAAATTGCCTGGTATACCTGGGAATGTGACCTGCCTTCTTGGGATTAATTCAGCTTTGTGGTTACAAGATTGTCTTGCTGATCTTGTATTCATCTGCCTCAGCAGTCACCATCCTGTGGTCTTCCTACCAACTTGTGTTCATCATTCCCAGAGTCATGAGATATCATGAGAAAGCTACAGGAGTCATGAGAAGCCTCTGCCTAACTCCTGGCTGATGGACTCAAAGCTTGCCTCATTAGACCTTGTCTATTTCTACAACTAAGTAAGCAAATTTTCTTGATATAAATTTATCATATATACATATATATGAATGCATATATAAATGTCACTAACTTTGCTCTTCTATTGAATCCAACACAAGACAATTCTGCATGTGGACAACTTGTTACCAAGCCAGAAGTGTAAGGACATCCAGATTTTAAGTGGAATACCATTGATTGGGGGCGGGGGAATCCTTGATTAAAAATTTGGTCTCTATGGAGCAACAAAAATTTTCCTAGAACACAAAAATAGTTATTCTAATATATATATTTTTTTGTTTTTTGGGGGGCATCACTGCCCTCTGGTGGTCGTGGAAGCTACCCAGCGCTGCTCCTGAGAGCCCGCCGCTGGATTTGAACCACCAAGCCCGCAGCCCACAGTCCCGCACTCAACCGCTTAGGCCACCGGGTTCCGCCGCTATTTATTTTAATTTTAAAATGTCGCGGGACATTGCTAAATTATTAAAAAGCGGGACGCTTGCCCACTTTATCCAAGGGTGCATTCTATATGGATGCTTCTTCCTCTCTAATAATCTGCCCCATGGATTTCAAGCTCCTTAGCCTCTGAAAAATGTGACCTCTCTTTTGTGCACTCACAGGGAACACTAAAATTTGCTTGATTTTCCCTCCTTCCACCATGGTTCAGAAATTACTTAATAGGAAAAAAGTAGATACATCTACCTCTTCTTATTTCTCATAGCTGAAGGATTATAAACTTGTGCTTGCAGTTGACCAATGCCTAAAATGACCTACTTTACCCATTTGGTCCATTTCCCTGTTATTTACAGAAGGAGGGCAAGTCCTCCAGATGGCAGGAAGGAAAGCAGTGTTCTATCACACTGCATTTTAATTGTTTCTTTTTCACATAGGAGAAAATCTCACTCGGAGCATAGGCTGCATGCAAGGCTAAAAGTTAGGCCTTGGGTCGATTTTGTTGTTTCCTATAGCTAATATAACACAGTATCAAAAATGTATAGTTTAAAACCACAAGTCTATCATTTTAGAGCTTTGTGATCTGAGTCTCAAATGTGTTTCATGGGGCTAAAATGAGTATCTTCAGCGGAATGGCTCCTTCAGAAAGATAGAAGCTAGAATGTCTCTTGGGAAGCTGTGGACAGACATTTCATTCCTCTTGGAAATCTCCCTTTAGCACATCCATAGTGTCGCTGCTTTTGTTTGCTATGTTCATCTTCCGACCTTCTTCATACCAAGATGTTTGTGATTACATTGGATCACCCAGAAAATTCAAGATAAAACGCTCATCTCAAAATTCCCCATGACGTCATCAAAGGCCCTTGTACTATCTAAGGTAAATTCACAGATTCTGGGGAGTAAGAATTGAACATCTGAGGTATCCAGTATTCGGCATCCCACAGTTGGCAATCTGTGCATTAAAACCAGTAAAGTCTATTGTCATGAAAATTCTAGGGTTTGAGTTAAGCAGAAGGGAAGGTATTTTAGAGAGGCAGAATTAAAAGCTTATTTATATGATAATTTTAATGCATGCTTTCGTAAGAAGTCTGGAGGAAAATCAAGTTACTTTGGCATTTCAATATCTGGGGACTTTGAGAACATTGAGTTGAATCTCAGTTAAATTGAGTCATCCCTTCAGCTAGGGACAAAGGTTCTTTGGAGCAGCTGCTCTAACAGAGAATGTGAATGAGGTGGATCCTGTGCAAAAGCTGAAGGCTGTCCTGAGAGATGAGCCTGTGACTACATGTGATGCACTCCTTGAAGACCTCCAAACAGTGGAGGGAGACGCTCCCAGTTACTAGATAGTCCTTGAAAATTAGAGTAAGTGGCATCACTCTTTATGTCACCAGTTTTAAAGTGATAAGGCTGAATTCTTCAGCCCAAAAGAATAAAATCAAATTACCACTGTCTCTCCCTCAAAGAGTGTTAGGAAGGAAGCTGTCTGAGTGAGGACTATCCTTATTCATCACCATATGTCAAGCGGCACTCAATAACTTTCTTGGATAAATGACTCTATGAGTGAGTAAGGAAAGAGGGAAAAAAAATAAAAATGACTAAATTCCTAGAAATAAGAGATTTGAAATAAAAGTCTAAGTCTATTCTTATATCTCCGCAGCCTCCCTCATTCTAGCCCTTATTTAGAAGACAAATATCCCTGCTAACAGAAACATTTGGGTAATAGAATAAAGTGCAAAATGATGACATATGATCAGAATACTTAGAATTGCAACAATGATAGCATATCACTTTATCTGGTTGCAAAGGGTAGTAGGTGAAATACAGTTATTTTTCTTGATGTGCAACAGAAACTGCTAGATGCCCATTGTGGAGTCGAAGGGTTTCTCATGCATATTGCTTTGGCAGCTTGATTTAAAATAGTACTAGGGGGTTAGATTTTTAAAATAGAAAATAAATCATTTATACAGCAGCAATTATATTCATCGTTTACTCAAAAAGAATCCCACCATTTAAAAGAAAGCACTACAATTTATCTCCATCACTAAAAATAAAGTTTAAATAAACAAAGAGATGAGACTTGGAGGGATACATCTAGTAATAAGAAGTGCAACAGGGGCTGAGCCCTGGTGGCGTAAGTTGTTGAGTGCAGGACTGCAGCCCACCGGCTTAGAGGTTCAAATCCCGCGGTGGCTCTCAGGAGCGGCACTGGGTAGCGCCCACGACCACCAGAGGCAGTGATGCCCAACAAGAAGAAGAAAAAAAAAAGAAGTACAACAGTCCACATTCCATGTTCTTTTGTGTAGCACTTATTCAAGGAATTTCTAATGGAAGATGCAAAATAAGAATCTACAGATATAAAATTTTCAGAAAAGTACAATGAAGATAGATTGAGAAAAGAAAGAGCTACTTGAAAGGATGGAAAGAAATGGGAAATGTTTAATGCTGCAGAAAGATTATGGAGGTTGATAAATTACTAATTCATAAGTAAGAAGATATGCTGATAAAGCAATCCCCCCTGTAAAAGATTGGAAAATTATACTGTAAAAGGTTGAGAAGGCTTTTGTGGGACAAAGGAGGAGAAAAAAATGGAGAGATGGGAACTCAATCTATGAGGGTGAAAATAAGGCAGTAAATTGATAAATAAATTTGGCAACTTTGTGTTGGTAAATTACTTTCTCTACAGGTAAGAATAGAAATTATTTATGAGTCAAAAGTAGATGGTGACAAAATGTCTTGAAAAGAACCACAGAGGTTAAAAATAATTATTACAGGAAATAAGGTTTGGGCCTTAATAATTCTGGGAGACAATTTGAATATATATATACATATATATAAATATATATCCCTATATTACACCTGGAAACCCTGAAATAGGCACCACTAGATTGAACCAGGATTGGTTATTTTTTAAGTAGCTATGTTTCATAAAGACGAGGGGTAGAAATAATGGATCGTGTATTTCTGGATAAGTGAAAAACAAGAGATGGTTGCTAAAATACTAGAAAAATAATGAAGGTCCTAAGGGTAATGTGGAGTGGGTGATATGGTAAGAGTAAGATGAGAGGAGTAAAAGGTACAAACTGTTAAGAAAGTGAAATATTTGTTTTAAGAGCTGAAACATTTTCTAGGTGATAACATGGCTTCGTGAGGAAGGGGAGTTGAATGGGGAATGAAGTGAAAACCTACGGGCTTTTAAAGCCATGGAAATCAGAGTTTAAGCATATCAGACTGGGCTATCTGAGAGAGCAAAACAAGTGGAGTATCTATGTATTTAGTCTATAAAAAAAGCATCTATTTTACCTAAATAAGTATAAGCAAAATATGTATGTATTCATGTTTATATAAAGATGTAAGTCATATATTTAGTCTAGATGGATAGTATTTCTTCCACATTTACATATTTAGAACACGTGTCTGTGCCCTAATTGGATGGAGCTATGCATTGGCCTGCTAACTGAAAAGTTAGCCATTCAAATTCAGCTGCTCCTTAGTAGAAAGAGGAGGTTTTCTACTCCCACAAAGAGTTACAGTCTCGGAAACAGGGGCAGTTCTACCCTGCCCTATAGGGCTGCCATGAGTCAAAATGGACTCGCTCGCACTGATTGTATATAAACATGCCTATTTAGTACACTTCATAGTACTGTAATCTATAAGAGATGAGAAAACAGAGAGAAGACATAGATGCATTTTTCTAGGTGACTTAGCAAATGAGAATAATACAAGCTCAGAAAATTTTCTTTACTTATATTTATATATGATTTTTAACTTTTACACCAAACTATTTTGGAGCAAGATAAATTTTAACATGAAAGTGAGAGAACAATGTTGAAGGAAGAGGACATTATGTCCATGTCAAGATTTCCTTTTCTACATTGTTCCTGGAATAAAACGCAGCTTCTCTCTTCAGAAATCTATTGCAAATAACCAAAGTTTGGCCTACTAAAAGTCATAGTCAGATTTTTAGGCACAATTGAGTTGTTTCTGAGGCAACATATAGACAGAGTACAAAACATTGCCCAGTCCTGAGCCGTCCTCACATTTGTTTCTACACATGAACCCATTGCTTTAGTCATTGTGTCAATCCACTTCATTGAGGGCCCTCCATTTTTTCATGACCATTCTAATTTTACCAAGCAAGACATAGCTATAGAGCTTATAAAAAGAAATATATATATATATGTTTTCCAGGAGATCAGAGACATAGAAGAAAAATTGGGATAGAAGGAAATCTTGCTGGTAAGGTTAATTACTGAGTGGGGTAAAGATGAACGCACACATGATTTCTTGCCAAGAAATCACAGAAATATTATTAGATGCTTTATAGGGCAATAAATTGAGGGTCTAAAATTTAACCTAAGAGTTATTGTCCAAGATCTACAGATCCCATAGGTAATAGAGCCAAGAATTAACCCATATTTGCACAGTCTGGAGCACAGAATTGAAATTCATACTCAAGTGTGAATTCTAATCTGGATGCTAAGGTAATATTTGAGCAATACTATTCTACCTGTGCTGACCTTTGCCTATTAAAGCATATGCTACATAAGTAATAACAAAAAGTAAAACTTAAATACGCATGAGTACTTTAAGGGATATATAATTGATGCTACGGGTAGATAAAGGGATTTGGCCAACGTAGAGAAATGATTTTAGTTTTTCCTTAAAAAGTCATGATCTATCAGAAATATGCATTATTAGAATTGGAAATGGTTGGGCTGAGCCCCGGTGGCGTAGTGGTTGTGTGCGGGACTGTGGCCCACTGGAACAGAGGTTCAATTCCAGCAGTGGGGCTGGGCCTCCTACTCCCACCACCTGAGAGCAGTGAGGCCCCCCCCCCCAAAAAAAAAAAAGAATTGGAAATGGTGGGAAAAGAGAAGCCTGAGAAGTTTTCCCTAAAACGGAACAGCATGTGAAAGACCCCATCGCTCTTGCTCCCTCTCACTGCTATTGAGTTGATTTGGAATCACACCAACCCTATGGGATGGAGTAGAATTGTTCCTGAGAGTTGCTGAAGCTTTATGTCTTTAGAAGAGCAGACAGCCTCATCTTCCAAAAGCCCACTCACTGCCATTGAGTCAGTTTCTAATTGGAAAAAAAAAAAAAAGCAAAGTCTGTAAAATTTAAAAATGAGGCATGACTGTTGCCTGACCATATTTTCATTTTTAAAAGGTAATGAGTTTCTGGCTGCCATGTGGAGACTTTTTGGAGAGCATGGCAAAAATGAATGAGATATAGACCAACTGAAAGACCATTGAAATTCTTGAGGTCAGCGATGATTCTGGCTCAGAAAAGGTGGTGATGGAGAGAAGAGCAGGTACGGGAGAAGTGCTTGGAAGTTAAACTGGACATCACAGATGTGACACACAACTAATGGGGTAGGTGAGTGAAGGACTACTGTTAAGATTTTAAAGCTTAGAGTTACATCTTTAAAAGTTCTACAAACAAACTTGAGCTTCCCTCAGCATAAAGAAGAAGCAGAATGCCCATAATGAGGAGAAATACTTCTGATTTTCTAAATAGGTATCAAAGTGTTATTTGAATTTGACAAGAAGATTCACAAGATTATGTAGCTTGTACTGCTTTGTCATTGTGACTGCAAGCTAGGGAGCAATATGACCATTTATTCTAGAAGAAATAAGCATCCAACCAAATCACAAGGCTGAGTAACAGCTCTTGGTAATATTCTCATCAGAACTCATTCTGGCATCAAACTAAGTTCCCCAGACAAATTACCAAGTTTTAGACATAAATTTTTCTTCTCCATATTCCTCTCAGCCAAAGCTATACCCTAACTTACTTTAAATTTCTTTCCTGTTTTTCTCATATCCCATAAAATAAATGCCAGTACTTTCACCTCAAAGTACCTTCTCCATTTTATTGTCTTATAACAAATTCTCCTCAGTCTCTAATAGCATCTTTTGGTACTGGGAATGAAGTTGGGGAAAAAGCATCCTTACATTGTAAGCTCTTTGAGTGAGATCATTTCATCTATTATTTTGCCACATTACCCTTAATATCTAGAATATATCACGGAATGTAATCAGTGTTTAAAAAACACTTGATGATTGAATGGGTAATAAATATATGACTATACCAAGACAAATTGCATAAATGTGTGAATGAAGTTAGCAGAAGCATAATTTTCTTACAACGGCCTTCCAAAGCCTACCAGAATAAGTTAAATTCACTGTATGTCACTCTTTTCAGACTCTATTCTTCTCTGTCATGGCACTGCACAAACTTGCAATTAAGTGGGTAATTGGTTATTCAACTAATATTTCCTAGCAGAACCTAAGACTCAGGAGAGCAAAAGCCATATTGTTGGCCATTGCTATCATTCTGATGCACATCACATCAGGCATGCAACACAAGGGGCTTTAAGAAGTTCACGAGGGGCAAAAAAGTGTCATCTTAACATCCCATTTTTTCAAGCTCCCTGGTAGATTACTCTAATGGTGGCATCTAACTAGAGAGCAGCAGTTTCTCTGAGGAACAGGAGTGGGAAGTAGACCTGGCAGGAAACGGATCAGGTGGTGGCTAAGTATGTTCAAAAAAGAGAAAACAGAAGGGTGGTTGGGGAATGGCCTATGCTTGAGGATAATTTCTATATAGATATATTTCGATATTGCAAATGCAGGAAGAGACAGCAGTGACCTACCTACCATTTGTATCTTGTAAATGCACTGGTGGTGTGACCTGGAAGGGAACAGGATAAAGGCTCTTGCTGAGAAAAAAGAAAGAAAAAGAATGAGCGAAAGAAATAAGGCAATAGGTATTTGTTGTCAGACAAATGAAGATTAAAATCACCAAGGGTTATGAAGATTCATACTTAAGGGAAGGGCTGTGCAAGTTCAAGATCATGCCTATTTTCTGTTAAGGGAATGGTAGCTTCAGAGAAGTTAAGTCACTTGCTCAGGGTTTCATAGCTAATAAGTAGTCAGGACTGTATTTTAATCCCAGCTCTCTTCAACTCCAGAGCCCGTGCTTTGAAATGGAAACGCTATGCCATGCTGCACCATTTAAGCAATGATATATTCGTTTAAAGCACCAGAGATCACATTTTAGTGAGAAAAAGAATTTGTAGTCTGAGATGAATCAATCAGCCATATGGAAGGAAGAAAAAAAGAACAGACTGAAAAGCTTCCTTTCACTTTGTACAATATGAATTGTCACAGGAATCAAATTTGGCACATACTATAAAGGCAAGGGGAAAAATATTCAACATTGGATGTAAAATGTGACTTGCATCTTGTCCACGTACTTGAAATCCCAAAGCAGATACAGAAAGACTTATGAAGTTGAGAGCATGATGCTTTGATGATAGGCTTTTTTTTTTTTGCACTTATCCCCAGGCAGTAAGATAAAGACCTGAAAAATTAAAGTCGACCTCAGACATAATGAATACATTAGACAATGAAGTGGTTGGTTGGGGTCAGGCAGCCTCTTGCAGCAGAGTGGATGTGTTTTAGGACACACGGTTCCAGACAGAGACTGGGCCAAGTAAATGACCTGTCAGACCATAAAACATTTACATCTGTTCATTTGTCACCTCTCTTTGATGTTGTCTCCCTTGCCTTCAGCAACATCTCATAATCACAACCAGAATTTTATGCTAGCTAATTAGAACAGAAGTTTAAGTTCAGCGATCAAATCTCCACATGATATTGACACTTGTTCCTAAAATACCGAGTCTGTAATAGATTTTATGGATCATTCATTATTAACTCTGTTGAAAGCACCACCTTCTGATTCCACAGACTGCTACTACCCATATGAATAGCATAAAACCTTGTCTCTATAATTCC
The DNA here is from genome assembly GCA_004026705.1 of Nesogale talazaci. NCBI lineage: Eukaryota > Metazoa > Chordata > Mammalia > Afrosoricida > Tenrecidae > Nesogale > Nesogale talazaci. Next base: position 88,184 of record PVJH01005353.1, on the reverse strand, counting down.
AAGTCCTTGATCTTCTAATTAGATCCTCATAATAGAAGTTCAGAATTTAAGGTATTTAAGAGATCACCAAGGAAAACATTTAGTCCATACAGTAATATTTTTTAAATCATCATGAATTTCATCTAACTTGTGTTGCAGGAGCCTGGGTTAGGCATTGCTCTGCTCACCATAAGGTGTGAGGTTTATCCTTATGAGCCACACTGCTGGAGAAAGGCCAGGCTATCAGCTACCATTGAGACTTAGCATCCCCGAAAGCCTACAGAGTCATTTGCAATGAGTCACAGTAGAATTGGATGGCTGAAGGTTTATTTGTTTTGAACCTGTGAGAATCACTAACTTACGTAGTATGTAGTAGCTTCCCTCCATTGTTGGGTAGCTCATATCATCAGAAAAATCTTACATCGTTTAATCTACATTTACTGCCCTGTACATTCTACTCCTGTGGCTTCCTTTACTTTCCGGAATTGCATAAGTCCCTTATATTATGCACTATATTTTTGTTCTTTTATATACCATATTGTAAAGATATGTGAAGTACTTTTTAAAAGCTCTGGATTTACATAAACTTGGTCTCAAATGCTAAATCTAAGCCTTATGCATCATTCGACTCTCCTCGGCTTGTATTGGGAAGAACTCCTCATGGAAGAGCTATGACAGTTAAAGGGATGAAGGGCACAGGGTTGTGCCCATTGGTAAAGAGTATGGGCTCAAGAACCAGAGAGATTTGCTTGAGTCTTGGCCTTTCCACTTACTGTTCTTGGGTCTTGGGTATGTTATTTTATTCCTCTGAGAATTTTTTTCCTTTCTCATCTATATGATAGCCATAAGAATATTAATTTTATTCAATACCTCTGGAAGTCAGGATGAGACTGAATTGATTCAATGACAGTCACTTTGTCTTTTGTATAGGTCAAGTATTAAGAAATAGTTCATTGCTTTGTAAGTTAACTTCCAGAAGTGTGTAAAACAAGCTAACAAACAATAACAGCAAAACCCACTTTGTTTCTTGTCTTTGTTTAAAAATTGGATGATTTAAGAAACCATGCTTCTTCCATGTAGTTGCATCATTGTTCACTAGGACTTTAGATTCTTTCTCTGTATTCTCTGTATTGCTCCAGAGATAATGTTGTTGTTGGGTGCCATCAAGTCAGTTCCAATCCATAGTAATCTTATGTGCAACAGAATAAAATACTTCAGGGCCCTGCACAATCCTCACAATTGTTCCTATGCTTGAGGCCATTATTGCAAGTAGAATGTCTCTCCATCATGTTGAAGACCTGCCTCTTCTTCGAGAGCCCCCTGCCTGCTTTACCAAGCATGATGTTCTTCTCAAGGGACTGATCTCTCCAGACAGCATTACAACAGAGTGTGTATAATAAAGTCTCAACATTTATGCCCCTGAGGAGGACTCTGTCCTGATTTCTTCCAAGTTATATCAATTTATCCTTTTAGCAGTCGATAACAATATGAATATTCATCTTTAGCACACAATTCAAATTCATCCATTCTTCTTCTGTCCTTCTATTTCTCTGTCCAACTTTCAAATGAGGCAGCTGAAAATACCATAACTTGGGTCAGGTACACCTTAGTCCTCAAAGTAACATCCTTGCTTTCCAGCACTCTAAATAGAGGCCTTGTACAGTGGATTTACCAAATATAATACGTTTTTCATCTCTTGAATACAGCTTCAATGAACATTTATTATGAACTCAAGGAAAACAAGTTTAACAGCTTCAACCTTTTCTCCATTCATCATGAAGCTGTGTATTGGTCCACATGTCAGGATTTGGGTCTTCTTTACATTGAGTAACACTTTATATTGAAGACTGTAATCCAAGATCTCCTTCAGCAAGTCTATCAAATCCTCCTTTAATTCATCAAGCAAGGTAGCCTACTCTGCATACCACAAGTTGTTAATAAGCTTTTCTCCAATCCTGATACCACAGTCTTTTCAAGTAATACAGTTTTTCTGATTATTTACTGAACATATAGATTCAATAAGTATGGTGAGATGATACAATCATGTCACACGCCTTTCTGAAGTTAAAGTCATGCAGTATTCCCTTGTTCTCTTTGCAAAATGGCCTCAATCCATGTACAAGTTCCTTATGAGCACAAGAAAGTGTTCTGGGATTCCCATTCTTCTCAAAGATATCCATAATTTATTATGATCCACACAGTTAAACACCTTTGCATAGTCAATAAAACAGATAGACATCATTCTCATAGTCTCTAATTTCAGTCAAGATACATCTGGTATTAATACTTATATTCCTTGATTCACTTCTTCTGAATCAGGCCCAAACTTCTATCAGGAACCTGGCAATGTACTGCTGCTATTGGATAATCTGCAGCAGAATCTTACTGACATATGAGATCAGTGAAAAAATTCTATCACTTGAGCTTCTGTTGGGTCGTTTTCTTTGGAATGGGTGCAATTATGAATCAGTTCCAGGTCATTGGCCAGGTAGAGGTCTTTCTCAATCTGTGGGTCTCCCAATTCATAACAGCAGGAAAATTACAAATATGAAGTAGCAACAAAGATAATTACAGTTATGAAGTAGCAACGTAAATAACTTCATGATTGAGGAACTACATTAAAGGATTGAGTCGTTAGGAAAATTGAGAACCACTGTGCTAGTGCTTCCTCAACTTGTTGGTATTCATCAATTCCTGGGGCCTTCTTTTTGGGTAATCGTTTCAGATCAACTTGAACTTATTCCTTTGGCACCATTGGTTCTTGCTTATATGCTACTTTCTGAAATGACAGAATGCCACTTAGTTCTTTTTGGTACAGTTGCTTCCATCTTCTTTTGATGTCCCCTGGATCATTAAAACTTTGCCCATAGAACCGTTCAAGATTGCAATTTAAAGCAATTTTTTTGCAATTTTTTCTCAAGTTCTTCCAGTTCATGATATACTAAGTGTGTTCATCACTTTTGGTTTTCTAATTCTTGGTCTTTGTCCATTTCATTATAATTTTTAACCTTGTCTTCTTCTCGAGCTGCTCTTTGAAATTTTTTATTCAGATCCCAGATATAATAGCAACATAAGAAAGTAGAAAAGGTATACTTCCTAGAGATAATCGCAATGTAAAAGATTAGGAAAGGTACACTTTTTCTTCATAATTTTGGGGGAATAGAGCTGACCCCCATCTTTTTCCAATCATATTCTATTGGTTAGAATTGCTGCAAGAGTGCCACACTCAGATGGAAAAGATTTGGTGGCACTGTTGCCAATGTTAGCAGTGGACTGGTGACATCAAGATCTACAGTTCAACTCCCACTCAACTCATTCCATTGAGTCAACACTAACCTATAGAAACTATGGTTTCTTGAGACTGCACCTGTGAGTAGAAACACACTTTTTCTCCCATAGGACTGCTGGTGTTTTCAAATCACCAGTCATGAGGATCACACCCCAACTCATAACCACTGCATCACCAGGCCTCCATCTCCATCTACTGTTCAAAGGCACCAGCGAGTTTGCAGGAGAAAAATAACATAGTCAGCATCCATAAGGATTTCCAGCATCTGAAATACTACAAAGTATTGGTATGAGTTGAAATCAACTCAAAAGTAGTGCATTTGAGTTTTGTCTAGAAAGAAGACTGCTTCATTGATATATAACCATGTCAGTGTGACAGCACTGACAAGAGTGCCTAACACATCTTACAAAACCCCAAAACCAAACCCACTACCCCTGACTTGATTCAGAATTGTAATGACTCTTTAGGACAGGGTAGAATTGCTCTCTAGAGTTTTTTAAACAAGAAAAATCTTACAGGAGCTAATAACTTCATTTTTCTCCTGTATAGTGCCTGCTGGGTTTGAATTGTTGTTAGCATCATGAGACTTAACCCATTGCATCATGCAGACTCTTCTAATTTTTAAGTGGTGGCTACTGATGTTAATAGCTTACATGTTAATGTCAATTGGGCTTTTTAATTAAAGAGCCACAAATATTTTAAAACTATTACATTTTCCAAGCTAAACTTCTTTTGCTTTATTTGTGATTCCTCTTATATCTTGTATGCCATGAGGTCACCAATTTCTGTATCTTGATGAGTATGGAATATTTAGCTTATACATCTTCATATAATGTGGACATGCTATAGACACAAAACAACCTATTCCTTTTTCCATCTTCTGTCCAAAAACTTAGTTCAAAGATATAACATTAACCACATATTATCAAACTGTCATCTTAGTCCCTTGATAGATCAAGAGAACCGTAGTACATCTCATCTCAAATTTTTAGAATGGTATAAAGGATTAGTGTGATGTTTAATTAAATGAGTTTATGTAAAGAGTATACTGTAAGCAACACTACTTTTATGTGGAGGAAAATAATATAGGAAAGATTTTAAAATATCAAATAGCTTCACTCTTTAAGCAGATAAGATTATTTTAAGATTATTTTATGAAAATGGATTCCATATGTGTGCTCTTGGTTAAGAAATAAGTGCATTTCTTAGTATGGGTAAAGGTTATTAAAAAACATGCTCTCAGAGAACAATGATCAAAACAAGAAAATAAAGCATGACACTATTTTTTGAAGCAGAGTTGACCTTCCTAACCAATGGTTGCAAGAGAAGTTGTAAATCCAGGTCCAGCAGTGAATATAAACACACACATATATAAACATACCACATTCCATTATGGAAATAAGTCATACTCATACTTTTGAGTATCTGTCCTTTTCATTTATTTGCAGTGTCAGTCTGAGAGGAATAGAGAAATGAATTTATAGACACCTATATGTTTATAAGAAAAGATTTTATATAAAAGAGCAATTGAATAATGAGAAAACATCCCAGCCCTGTCCAGATCAAGTCCATAAGTCCAATATTAGCCCTTACGTTTGATAACAGTTTATATCTCCCTCTTCAGACTCATAAAGAACATGCAATGTTACTAAGTACAGGAAGATCACAGGCGAGTGGGTAGATAATCTTGTGGATCCCGTGGCAAGGGAAGCATGGTAGCACTGCCATGGGTCTCCACGTGGCTCCTCCAGCTTCAAGGCTCTGGCTGCATCAGTGTAGTTCCATCGGGTTTGCTAACAAGAATATCTCATGGGCGAGTCTCTGGGTATCCAGCCTCAAGTGACCTATTTATCTCCATAGTGCCTCCAAATGAGGTCATCCAGTTGCAACCTGATTGACAGGCTAAATGTCACCTCTTCATTAATAGTCTCAGGTTGACAGCAGATGATATAATTACCATATTTACTCATCTCTTTACATTCATTAAATATTTACTTTGTTGTTGTTCTTCTGGAATCTTCCTTGAGCTTATCCTTCAGCCCTGATTAAAAAAAGCATATTCCTCTATCATAGCATGTATTATTTTATTTTCATGGATTGATTAATTTGTATGACCTCCATCCAGATATATTCCCGATTAACAAATGGTTTTGCTTGTTAATTGCTAAAAGTCCAGGACTTAGTATCATGTCTACAACATTCTGATGTGTTTATAATTATTAAATGAATCAATGAATAAGCAATTACTGAATATCGAGATAGACACCACTAACAACTGCAAGCTGAAAATGTGTAATAAGTAATGTTAGATAGTGTCTTACGCAGTGTTCTCTAGAGAAGCAAAAACAATAAGAGGTGTGTGTGTGTGTGTGTGTGTGTGTGTGTGTGCGCATGCATTTAAGGCTAGAGGCTTCTCCTGACTCACATACCTGGAGACACCTGAGGAACTCTAGGTCAACGGATTAGATGGCAGTCCACAGGCTTAAGGGCTTAAGAGGCTGACAAATTCCTAGAACTATAGGTCAGATAATTACAGACCATATGCAGGATCCAGGGAAATAAGATTTTTCAGAAAGTATATGTATAATTTCAAGCCAGAAACCTGAGAGCCCCCTTCCATGTGTTGATTCATCACATCACAGATGATTGCTACATCTTTACATACCTACCAAACTAAAGCATTACATAAAGGCTAACCCACCAAGAATCATTGTTATGCCCAAGTTAACACACACCTCTAACTATCACAGATAGCCAAGAAGAATATTTATTTCATTTGTATCTCTATGCATGTTTACTTCTCCATGGGTTACACTCAAGAGATAAAAGAATAATACAGATCATTATTTCCCATCTATTTATATGCTTCCTACAAAAATGAATCTGAATTAATTCATTTTATTCACTTATAATGCATTAGAGCGAATGCATAAAAGGAATGAATTCAAAACTGAAATCAACAAGATTAGTAGTTAAAAGAAATGTAATGGAAAAATAATAATGAATAATGAGGGTCTACACACATCGTACAATTGAGCTTCACTTTTAGCCCTACGGTTCGTGGAAATCACAGATGCTTAAAATCTACAGATGTTTCTAAAAGTTCCTAAAATCCTAGGATCTTATGTTTCTCTCTCTCCATATATATATGTGCAATTTTTTCCTGTCTATGAGAACAACTGCGAATATTCACCGTTGTTCCCATAGACAGGAAAAAATGGTTACCTTTTTTAATGTAACTAATGTTACCTTTGTAATATTACTTAGCTCTTGGTATTATTTCCCTATCACCTACATTTAGCACAAAAGCAGTTGAAAAAAAGTCTGATTTTTCAATTCAAATGCTGTCACATTTCCAAGAAAAGGCAAGCCTTTCAGTGTGAGGCAAGGAGGGAGACAAAAGTGGGTAGGCAATGTTCCAACATGGTATTGGTATATTTTCGCCCCATTTGTACCTAATTTCCTGAAATCTATTTTATACTGACTACTGCCACTTGGCAGACAGGTAGCTTGTCAGTATTATGGTAGCTTGTGTGTGGTTTTTATGCTTAAAGAAACTCACCAGTATTTCAAGTGCCAGAAAAATGATCACTAGTGGAAGGGTTTCAATAGAAATTCCAAACTAAGAAACTAAAGAGGAATTCGTTATGATCTTCTCTTGGGGGTCGGGGTGGGGGAAGTCTGGTGAAAACTTTATAAATAGCAATGACATACAATTTGGTGTACTGCTAGATTAAGTACTAGAGCAATTGGTAGGATGTCACTCACAATATAACTAGGGGTAAGGTACTTTATATACTCAGAAAAAATAAAGCTTTTGAGATCTTCCTTTGGCAACGCAGCAGAAGCATAAAACAAAACTAGAAGAAATATTCATTAATGATAAAGATTTCATGAATGATGAAAATATGAAATGTATAGAATATGGCCTCACAAAAACTACAAGTCATCAAATATGAAATGAATCCATATCATAGTCATTAGTGAATTGAAATGGACTGGCATTGACTATTTTAAATCACACAAATTCATTGTCAAAGTGAAAGATTTCTGAATCTATCCTTAAATACTACATTGTCAGTGACTATAAGTGACTATAATTAGTATAAGACTACTTGTCTTTTCATTGCAAGTACCTTTAAAGGACAATGGTGGTAATTATACACAAGAACTTCACAATTTTGAATATAGGAATCAAAATGTACCCATCTGTGGTAAGATGTGATGAAGAAACTCAAAGTCATCAGTGAGAAAGGGGAGAGGGGTTTACTTAGTTGCAAATTTAAATTGAACCTCAAAAAAATTAAAACAAGTCCTTTAGAGCTAAAGTAGGATCTTGAGTATATCCCACATAAATTTAGAGATTATTTTAAAAATAAGTTTCACTCAGTGAATACTAAACACTGGTGACCAGATGAGTTTTGGAATGACATCAAGTTTTAAAAGAAAGCCAAAAGTCCTTGAAAAGACAGGAAAGATGAGAAATACCAAATGGATGCTAGAAGAGAGTGAAGTTTTCTTTAAAAAGTAGATTCACAAAACTGAATGGAGGAATGGATGAATTAAATGAGCTTGAAAATGTCAAATAATAGTTCAAGAAGACAAAATTAAGTACTATAATGAAATGTGCAAAGATCTGAAGTTACAAAACCAAGAGAGCACATTTGACATTTTTAAAGAGGAAAGAAATAAAGAGAAAACTAAAACCTATTGAAGAGTTCTATATAGTTTCTGAGTTGGAGCAGATTTGATAGCAGTAAATGGGTGAGTGCTAGGGAAAATACTAAAAAGCACAGGAATCATCAAAAGAAGATGGAAAGAATACAGTTACCATACCAAAATGAATTTGTCAGTGCTTATCCATTTCAAGGAGCAGCATATGATGAAGAACCAGTGGTATTAAATTACTGAAGGAAGAAGCCCAAGATGCACTCTAAACCTTGGTAATAAACAAGACAATAAGCACGGTTCCCAGAATGGGAAATTACTAAATAAGGCCACCATCAGGGTTCAATGAAGTCACAGTCAATAAATCAAATAATATATTTCATTGGAAATATCAACTATAAAATAAATTATTAGTGTTAAGAGCAATGATATCATTTGGAGAACTTTGATGACTTCAGCCCAAGCTTTCTCATATACATGTGAAAAGCTGTCAATTGATAAGGAAGACCAAAGAAAAATTGATGTCATTGTATTATGACATTGGTATAGTTCAAGGATCCTCAAACTTTTTCAAAAGGGGACCAGTTCACTGTCCCTCAAACTGTTGAAGGGTCAGACTCTAGTTTTAAAAAAAAAGCAACAACCATGAACAAATTCCTGTCGACACTGCACATATATTATTTTGAAGTAAAAAACAAAACAAAATGAGAACACATACAATATTTAAAATGAAGAACAAGTAATCAAATCAACAAACCTACCAGTATTTCAATGGGAACTTTGGGCCTACTTTTGGCTAATGATATGGTCAATGTCCAGTTTCATATTTTTCACTGCTAGCCATAACAAGTGATCATCTAGGCTCTAAATGATGTTAGGCTAGATCTGGTTGGAGATTTCAGATGTTTCATTCTGAAAAAAGTCTGTTCACAGACATAAGTGATGCCAAAGATGGTTGCCATTTTGAGTGCATGGTTCCTGAGATTAGGATATGTCTCAAAGGGGAGAGATGCTTAGAAATTAGGAAGGCTGCTTGACTTGAAAGTGTCTTTCAGAGAATCACAATTCTGCAGTTCAGTCAGTCAGTAAACATTTGGTAAATTGTATGCGTATTTTCAATGTCAATAGAAAATAGGTTACGGAAAAGTTGTATGTTCTGTTCATGGAGATGAAGCTCTTTAAATCTAAATTGGAACTCCTTTTGCAACTTTTCCAGTGAATCTACATGTGTTTTCTTTGGGAATGCAACCAATGATTTTTCTGCTCACAGCTTTTGAGTTGTGGGGGGATGGCAGAAATTTTCCTTCTTCACTTGTTTGATGAGGAGGCCTAACTTTACTTCAAATGCTTTCACATGTGATTGCATACCACAGATGAGCTTCCCCTTTCCTTGAAGTTTTCATTGGAACTGTTGAGTTGCTCTATTACATTCGTCAGAAAGGCAAGGTGCCATTTCTATTCTGCATCATTGAGCTCTGGTACTTTTTTGTTTTTGGAAGCAGAAAAGCTGTAATCTGTGGAGTTAGTCATAGAAATGTTTCAAAAATCTCCCTCGACTCAGCCAATGGACTTCTTTGTGGTAAAGAACATCTTCAAAGGCAACATTAATCACAGACAGAAATTCCTGAAACTGTCTGTGGTTTAGTGCATTAGCTCTAATGAAGTTAACACAAGATACCACAATTTTCATAACAGAGTCCCACTTCAGTGATTTACTACACAAAGTTTGTTGTTGGATGAGGCAGTGCATGGCTATTGGATGAGAATGGTTATGTTTGTCCATCTCTTGGTTAATGTGAGCAATTACAACTTTCTTAGAGCCCCACCATGCTAGGAGCACTATCGGTTGTCACATTAGCTAGTTTAGCCCAGTCCAGCTCCAGCTATTCACTGTTTGGCAAATCTTTCCATAGATATCCTCTCCTGTAGTTTTTGCGTTGATGCTTTGCAGTGCAACGAGCACTTCTGTGACTTCAAAATAGGCATTAATCCCAAGAATTAAAACCAGAAGTTGTGCAGAATCACAAACCTCATTCTTTCACTGAGTGCCAAGGAAAAATAGTAAAGATTTTTGTGGAGTTTTGCAAATGCTGATGCAAATTGTCTCCCATACCTTTAATTCTTCATGTAATTGTATGTCCTGAAAAACTCACTGAACTAAATAAATTGGCCTTCTTTGGACACATCTCTTTGGCAAAAGAAAGAAGGCATTCTTTACCAAATTCTCCCTCCATGAAAGGTCTGCCAGTGCATGCTATTAGCTTGGCAGCATGAAAACTTACTTATAGGGATGAAATATCTAGCTGCTTCTGCTTCACCAAGTATTTTGCTGAGTTATCGATGTATTTTTCAGTTTTAATATTTTATCTTTTCTCACTTCTCCAATCAAAAAATCATATTTATCTTTATGTTGAGTTTGATAGTGCCGATGCACACTGTATTCTTTGAACACAGGCACTATATTCTGGCATATCTAACACACAACTCTTTCCTTGTACTGGATGAAAAAGTAATTATAAGTCCACTGTTCTTTCAATATCCTACACTCTGAGTCAATTTTTCTCTTTCTTTATATCATTGTTTCCTAAGGATTCCAAATTGCATATATGTGTGTGTGTGTGTGTGTATCGCTACAAAAACAATATACCATCGATAGCTTTGCCCCCACACAGAGACATATAGACTGCACTGTCCGTCAATGCAGTCTGATCAGTGTTCATCAATGCAGCCTTGCTTGTCCACATCATTTCGGCTCACCAGTACCCATATTGGTGGAACTCCGCTTTTACCTCAGGCTTACACTGGTGCAGTGCAGGAACTGACATGATTACAGAACCAATTCCTCCACCACCTTTCCAGTTCCCACTATACTGTGCAAACCTCACTGAGATCTATGAACTCTCACAGGAACCTGATCGCATGGGTGAGACAACCGATGCGATCAGATTCCACTGCAGGTAAAAAGCAGGCACGTATGCCTTTTGTTTTCTTCTGAAGCTAATGCGAGTTCAGTCATACAAGGATATGGCTGAACTTGCACTGCTTAGAGATCACAACAGTATGAACCGGGGCTTAAACAGCACACAACATGCAACATCATGCACAACTGAACAGCAATCAGAATATCAATGCACTTAGTGTCAATTAAATTGGGTTTCCAACTCCTTGGCCGTCTGCAGAGCTGGATTAATTTCCCATGGGGCCCTCGGCAGGGTGATTACCAGTTTTGGGCCCCCATGTGATAACACTGAGCACTGACCATTTGAGAAAGCACTGACTGCTGAAATTTGCATTAATACTGAGCGCTGACCATTTGCACTAACACTGAGCACTTACAATTTTCATTACCACTCAGCACTGACTATTTGCATTACCTCTGAGCATTGACCATTTGCACTATCTGTGAGTACTAACAATTTGCATTAGCACTGAGCGCTATTTTCACTGTGATGCAACCCCCCTAGGAACCACCCCCAACCAACTCACCAACTTTTTATTAAAAAGGCTCTTCTAGCTTCAAAAAAGGCACCATCTATCTGCAAAAAAAACCAAAAAACAAAAAACCTCCTAACTTTAGAAAAAATAAAAAACATTAACCGCAAATTAAAAAGAAATAGGCGGGCTGAGCTCCGGTGGTGTAGTGGTTGTGCACGGGACTGCACTGGGATGGAGGTTCAATTCCCACTCACAGGGGCATAGGCTGGGCCTCCTACTTCCAACACCAGGGCAGTGATGCCTAAAAAAAAAATTTTTTTTAATTTAAAAAATTAAAAAAAAAATAGGCCTCCTAAGTTAAAAAAAAAAACAAAAACATAATAATCCTTGGGGCTGAGTCCTGGTGGCATAGTGGTTGTGCGCGGGACTGCGACCCACTGGGTTGGAGGTTCAAATCCAGCAGCAAGGTTGGGCCTCCAACTCCCACCACCTGAGGGCAGTGATGCCCCAAAAACAAACCAAAAAATCCTAAACTGTTCCTACCACGGTTCTCAGGCAGCAGCAGGCCCCTCACAGTCAAGCTCATGACTCGCCCCATCACACCGAAACTGAGAGAGGAGGCTAGAGACAGAGAGAAGGGGAGTCAGAGAGTGAGGCACACAGTCCACACATGCGCACTGCAGGCCCGGGATGAGTCGACTGCTAAGCAGGACAGGCAGCAGTGGAAAAAAAACACCTGGCAGGCCAGATAAATGTTCTTTGCGGGCCGCATGTGGTCTGCGGTCCATAGTTTGAGAACCCTTGCCCTAATAGCACAGAAGTTTTTGTTGATCTCTTTTTCCCCTTGCCAGCTGGAAATGAATTATATTCTTCTGAAACTAAGACTTGCTCCAAATGGTTTTTGTTATATTGATAGCTTCTGGGCTCTGCAGTTAACTTCAGGTATCCCTTAGCATGGACTCCCTTGCTAATGTTATGTTAAAGTAATTGTTCTAACAGTTGTCTTGAAGTTGAACAATGAGCCTGGGGTTTGCAGTTTTTAAGAGAAAATATATTTTCTCTCTTTTTTATATTGATGTAAGGGGTGTCCTGATTTAGGGGCTGTCATTTAGAGGGGCAGATCCAACTTATCAGGGAATTCACTTTCTTCTAGACCAACTGGAAGTCAATTTGCCTCCTGCATTATGACTGTCTGGTTATTTTCTACCACACTGCAACCTGACTCAGGTAAATTTCCTATGTCTTTTCAATTGCTCCAAATCTATTACTACCCACCGTCTAGATCTCCAGACAATAAACTCAATCAAGGCAGTTAACAGTGCCAGGAGCTCTGATGTAGGGTCCTGTGACTAGCTTTCAGAGATTCCCCTCATGTATGGGATTATGTCCCCTTTGCCACATTGGTCTGAGAAAATTGCTACCAAACTAGGGTGCTGGTAGCTGCTTAGGCAGAGTGTACAAGCCCAGCACACTGATCCTAGAGTGATTTAGCATGTTCTTGGTTCTCTTTGTGAAAGTTTCTAAAAAGTGGGGTTCAGGACATACCCTAATACCCTGATTCTAAACTATGGACTCCACTTCCCAGTCTCCTTCAGCTTAACTTTCAATTTTGTGGTCTGGCAGCAAGATCTCCAGGTGGGTGAATCTAACCAGATGTCATCTTCTTCCATCTAGGATGTTTTCTTAATGTACACTCACCCTTTATATAAAACTTTTCTTATATACATATGAATTTCTGTGGATTTGTTTCTCTAATCTATCCAGACTAGCATATGTAATAAACATATGCACATTCAAAATACATCAATCAAATCATCACAGAATTGAAAACAGATACAAAAGTAACAGGAAAATCCCATACACTGCTCTCAAAGAAAAACAGTGCATCAAGAGAAAAACCCAATCTACATGCATAAAACCTCAACAATGCAATCAACAAAATCAACCTCATAGACATAGCGAACACTCCATTCAATACAGTACATGTTCTCTCCAACACACATAGAGCATTCTCAAGAATAGATGGCACACTAGGACACAAAAAAAATGTGTGGTAGCTACATAAGCTGGTGTCAATTTGGGGATTCAGAGGAAAGGGGTAGAGTCTACTCTGTCAATCAGGTAGTAGCTTGATGACCTAATTTAAAGATCCTAAAGGGATAAGTAGCTAGCTGGACACAAGACTCAATGCTGACGCACTTGAAGACTCTCTACAGAAAAGGCCGACTTCCTGTGAGACACGATGGAAAACGAGCATGATGGAGCCTGAGGAACTGCGTGGAAACGTCTGCCAACACTGAGATGCTTCTACCACCACTGGATCCTTAAAACCTTCCACTTACTGGCCTGTGTTTTTCCTGCTTTCTGTGTCATTGCTTGTGTTTCATGGATCTGAAGAGATCTTTATAGATTGATATCTGGCATATGGGCTAATAGCAGACTTATGGATTCGATCTGGGCTGGGCTGGAATGTTTGCTCAGTCTTCAACAGCTCTTGAATTTACAGCTATTTCCTGCACACATATGAGTATCTATGAATTTGTTTCTCTAGTCCACCCAAACTAACACATTATCGTACTAGAAGTGGAGCACTAGAAAAACAAATCATAAAGAATGGATGTTTACTTGACCTCTCCCTCATGGTAGTGCTTCTATTTTGGCTAGCCATAAGTCAGATTTGTGCATGCAGTTTATTGGGCTGTTTTCTGGAAAGAATATGGGAAGTGAAATTTTAATTACTTTGTTTGGTTGTAGTCACTGGTTATTACTGTGTGAAATGACAAAAATGAACATTGTTAAGGCATATTTTGAGGTCGGGGTAGAAATTGCTCCTTGAATTTCTTAGAGATCAAGCTGAATGAAAAAAAAAGGCTGATTGAGGTTAAAATGGCTGACAGAAAGCCCTACTCTGGTCGGAAGCTCTCTGAGTCCTAATCCTATTGTGATGGGTAGGTTTGTTATGCCAACAAGGGCCACAGAAGATGGGTAGGTCTGTTGTGACAGCACAGCCAATGAACACATAGGATGAATTGAAGAGCAGAGATAGGAAGAGCTCAGTGAGTCCCGCCCTCTCTCTTGCTTTTATATCTTCGGACCAGAGAGCTGCTTTGTTTGTCCTGTGCCTCGACCTCCAAGCAACACTACCCATGGGATACCTAATCATGGACTGTGGAGTTGTGAGTTGAGTTTCCTTCAAGCCCTACTTTGTAATGCTCCTGGGATATATATCTCTTGAGCTGGGGACTGTTGGACTCTGTCATCTGGCTGACTGTTGGTGACTTGCTTTATTGTTTGCTGTTTGTGGTTGGATAGCCTGAATTGCTCTAAAGAGGACTACTCATTAGCCCTCAAGACTCCAAGGAATGCCAGTCTTCTAGCTGTCTCTTGCAAATGAGTTGCACTGAGCAATTGGTACTGCTTTATAGATTAGTTAACTGTTTCTTTCTTTATCTTATATACCCTTCTCTATATATACATATATAAAGAGAATTACTAGTGTCCTGAGAACCCTCTAGAATTTTTCTAGAGAACCCTCTCTGACACACCTTTATTTTAATATCAATAGAATAGTTTATATAGGTATCTAAATAAGCTAAATAAGGATTGAATTTAATATTTTATGAATTAAGTTTAGTAGCTGATTCTACTTTGTTTATCCTGATTTCTGTTTATTATTATTGATATAAATGATTATTGAGAAGTATTAAAATTGAGAGCTTATAAGCACACTTACTTTAAGTCATTAAAATTTGAATCTTTAAGGGGTTTAGGATATGCCTGCAAAAAAAGCTCTGAAAAGGTGAGCCTCACTCAGTGCTTTAGAATATTCAGGAAGTTTATATTCGATGAGTCTTGGCTAAGGGGCCATTTTTGGCATATTGAAGTAAAAAAGTATATTTGAATTTTGAATTACTGTCTTTTGTCAGGAAGAAAACTCCACTCTAGGACTGAAAGTTAAAGGGAGCCTGTGAGCAGGCTGAAATGTTTACTAGGTGACCACCTGGGTCTACATGTTAAGTGAAAGTGGGAGAAATACAAGAATAAAGAGGCGAGTTGTATCTGGCCAGTAAGATCTTTGGACTTAGTTTACAGGAAATAGAAGAGAAGATGAGAGTGAGTTGACTGGTCTGAAGTTCATGACCTAGCACACTTATTGAGAATTTGTGATAGTGCCCATGGTCTTAAGGTAAGGTGACCAATGTGCACCCCATAGAGGCTAAGTGAGGCAGCTCACATTGAGTTTAACAGGACCAGACCAGATTAAGAGAAGTGATTTGAGCCTGTGAAATGGTGCACATTGCTGTTTTGACTTTTCTTATGGATGTAGACTTCACAAGTTTCTGACTGTAGTGAAGATTCTTCCTAAACAAAGAATATGATTAGCTCCTGCGAGTCCTGGGTTGATGTAAGTTGGCAGTATAGAAATTGAATACCCAACATTTGGAGGATAAAGGCACAAAGTCATTGGCTTACAGACTTGCATAGATGATAGAATATATTCATAGGGTTATAGGACTAAGGTATAGGTGTTCACATAAGTATGCAATATTTTTGATTTGTTCATTGATAAAATGTTATATTTAAATGAGTGTGGCAAAATGTATAATTTTATGAATTTTAGTTTTATCCTATTAGGTAGAGATATGATTTTATTATTGTTTGTTTGAAAATTATATATGGCTATGGAGTTATGTGAAAATATCAAATTGACAAAGGGTGGTCTGTGGTAATTACTTAATCTGGTGTCAATTTGGGGATTCAGAGTGAAGGGTGAGAGTATAACCTGTTAACCAGGTAGTAACTTGATGATATCATTTTGAGACACTAAGGAGATAAAGACTCTTTACTGACAAGGGAGAATCCCTGTGAGTTCCTGATGGAACTTGAGGAACCATATGGAGACTGCCGCCGTTGCTGAGATGCTTCTACTACCACTGGATCCACAAGACCTTGCACCAAGTGGCCTGTGGTCTTCCTAAATTTCTGATTATTGTATGTGTTTCTTGAGACATATGGGTTAATATCAAACTTATGGATTTGATCCGGACTGGGCTGGGATATTTGCTCAATATTCAATTGCTCTTATATGTAAAGCTCTTTCTTATACACATAGGAGTGTCTGTGAAGTTATTTCTCCAGCCTAACACAGCACACCTCAAAATATTCCAAAAAGTTGTGTTCCTAGATATTGTCTTCTAAGAACACACATTATAAAATTAGAAATTGGCAACAATATGAAGACAAACATAAAAACAAAAACATGGAGGTTGAGCAGCAGAATACTCCAAAATGATTGGGAAATAAACAAATAAATGAGAAAAATGCATTACACAAATTGGAGCAATAATAGAACATTTCAAAACCTTATGGACACAGGAAAAACAGTAATCAATGGCCAATGTATAGCAATCAGGGCACACACTGATCTAAAACCAATGTCCTAATACAACACCATCAAGAATTGCAACAAGGACAAAAATATATATTTTCTAATCAAAGAAAGAAAGAAAGAAGGATGATCAAAATGGAAATAAACTATATGGGGAAACATAAAACAAGAAATTGCTTCTTGGAAAGGATTAACAAAATAGATCACTGGAAAACAAAGGAAATGATACAAATATCCAGAATAAAATATCAAAGGATGACACTACATGTGACCCAAATGAAACTAAAAGAATTACAGCACATAGCTATGAAAAATTGTATTCAAACAAATTTGAAAATCTAGTAGAAATGGAAAATTAGCTAGCAAAGCATCACTCACTCCAAATAAGGCAGATAGATATTGAAAAAAAAAAAACAAGTACAAGACCCACCACAAAACGAAAAATAGATCAGGTCATTAAGAAACTACCAACCAAGAAAAGGCCCCAGATGGTTTCACAGGGAACTTCTAACAAATATTCAGAGAAGATGTTGAAGCCAGCATAACACTGATTCCCAAATGAGGCAAAGACACCACAAAGAAAGGAAGTTACAGACCAAAATTCCTCAATATCAAAGAAGAAAAACTCCTTTAAAAATTTTAGCCAGCCTAATATGACATTATCTAAAAAAAAAGTCACTCATCATAACTAATTGGGATCCATTTTAGAGTTGGTTCAATGTTCAGAAAACAATCCATGTAATCCACCATATGAACAAGGTAAAAAATAAAAACCACATGAACATATTAATAGTTGCGAAAAGACATTTGACAATAACAAACACCTATTTTTTTATCAAAACACTCAAGATAGGAATAGAAGAAAAATTCTTCAACATCATAAAGCCCTTTAAAAAAAACCAACATGCAACAGCACAATCAATGGAGAAAACCTAGAAGCAATTCCACCGAAGCAGAGCCCAGGCAGGATGTCCCTTTTATTCCCTTTTTGCCACTCCCATTCAACATTGTGCTAGAAGTTTCACCAACCATAAAAAGAAATTAAGGTATACAAATAGGCGAAGACATATTGAAACTCTCTCATTTGCAAATTGTATGATTCTATATATATAAATCCAAGAGTCTCCACAAAAAAGAACTACTGGAAACATTCTGGGGATTCAACAACGTTGCAGGATACAGAATTAACAACCAGAAATCAAAGTTCTTTATATCAGTGAAGAAAGTTGCAAAAAACATGAAGACACCATACAATTTATAATAACCACACAAAAAGTAAAATGCTGAGGAATAAACTTAACTAATGAAGCAAAAAGCCTATATAAAGAAAACTATGGAACATTAGTACAAGAAACAAACAGAAATCCTACATAAATGGAAGAATATACTGCCTATTCTATGGATAGGCAGATTTAATATTATGAAAATGTCAATACTACCTAAAACAATCTACAGGTGTAGAAATACATCCCAAATATGCTGTTTAAAGATATGGGAAAGCTAATTACTAATTTCACGTGGGTAGGCAAAAGACTCAGGATAAGCAAAGAATTCTTAAATAAAAGAACCAAGTAAGAAGCCTCACACTACCTGACCTAAAACCTATTACATTACCACAGTAGTTAATATAGTCTGGCACTAATACAGCTAGATATATATAAACCAATGAATGGATCAGAGCAGAAAATCTAGACATATATTTCTCATCCTGAAGGCATCTAATCTTCAGTAAAGGACCTAGAAATATCCAATGAGACGAAGACAGTCTCTTTAAAAAACTGAATTTCCAAACAATGTCTCTATCTCACCCCATGCACCAAAAGTAACTGAAGAAGGACAAAAGACCAGAAATACCCCTGATTTATCAGGATCATTAATTAGAAAACTGGGTCAAAATTAAGGGCCATATTACAGAGAAATCATAGACTATCAAATCTAATCAAGACGTCACATACAGTGGAAGACAAAATAGATGACTAGCACATGATAAGATAAAATCCCTTATGCACATCAAAAGACTTTATAAGGAGGGTAAAACGAGAGCCCACAGATTGGAAAATTTGTTTATCAACAATATTTTAGATAAAGGTCTAATTACCAAAAGTTACAGAATTCAATAAGAAAATAAAAAACAACCCAATTAAGATTTGGGGGGAAACATTAACAGTTCTATAAAAATGAAATATAAATGATTAAAAAACACATGAAAAATGCACATAATCACCAGCTATCTGGGAGATGCAAATTGAAACCACAATGAGAAAATACCTTAAACTCACAAGGCTAGCATAATTCAAAACAAGAAAAAAATTCTGGAGAGTATGCAACTTGTATACATTATTGATGGACTTATAAACACATATAATCACTTTGATAAAGCCATACTTTAAGTCACTGGGAATTGGAATCTCACAAGTTCTCGCAATACCACTATGAGGCATATACTCAAAGAAATAAGATGCACAGTATTAGTGAATGTGTGCTCCCCCATATTTTTAGCAACACAGTTCACAATAGCAAAAGCCTGGAAGTAGTGCGAATGCTCAATAGTGGAAGAATGGATAAAGGAATCACTGTGGTACACACTATGAAATACTATAAAATCCTAAAAAAAAATAATAAACTGTGATGGAACAATGAAACACTGCATGGTAAAGACCTGGAAACAATCCTGTAGAGTGAAGTTAGTCAATAGCAAAAGGACAAATATCGTACTAGTCTACTACTATAATACTGTAGTCTACAAATATTGTACCAACTAAACAAATCTTAGAGACTAATTCTAAAACATAAGGATAGAATTTCTTACTGCTGGCCATGAACCATACATTGCCCCCAGTTATGTGCACTTCATAAGAACCACCTAGAAAGAGGAGACCTCACACTGTCCGAGGAGACTCCTTCAAGAAACTGGAACGAGTAGAGGACCAATCACTTGATATTCAATAGTGGTTCTCAACCTGTGGGCCACGACCCCTTTGGAGGTCGAATGACCCTTTCGCGGGGGTCACCCAATTTATAACAGTAGCAAAATTACAGTTAGGAAGTATCAGCAAAAATAATTTTATGATTGGGTGGGGAACTGTCTTAAAGGGTGACAACATTAGGAAGATTAAGAACCACTGTTATGCAAATTGAGACAAGGCTGTGATAGATCCTAAGTCCCCCCCAGGAGTGAAGGAAGGAACAGGAGTATCTAAAGTTCAGAGGAGGACCTTCTCTTCTTGTTGGTGAGTCCAGTTGGTAAATGGGGAGGAGCAGCATCACATCAGCACAGGGTGTTAAAAAATAATTGTAGGGACTCTAAGGGGAGAATAAACCCGGTGTTTGTTCCTGGGTGAACACTGTGAATGCTTCTCTACCCAACTTTTGGCGAATCATGCAATGAACGAAACCCTACAGCAATGTTATACTGGCTTTGCAGAGAACGTGTCAACTCACAACGTTAACATCTGAAGGAGTTGACATGGAAGCCAAATTTAATGAACTGGACCATTCCACAAAATTCCTTGTACCCTTGAACTTAGGGCTGCAATACCCTGATGGGACAGGAAGAAAAGGATGGCCACCCCAATATTGGAGAAATGGTGGTCCTTGCATCTTGCCTGAGAAACCTGGTTTAGTTGGTGTCCAATGAGAGGAGAACCAGAACCACTATATAAGTAGTACCTCAATGTTCCCCGGGCAGTGATATGACAGATTCTAGCTGAATAGGCAAGTACCTGCCCTTGTAAGAAATGGGACAGGGAATTTTTCCCTAACGCCAACCCCATACCCAATGTAGACAGAGCTCAATTAATTAAAGAATCAAACTGTACAAGACAACCCTTCACGGATTGCAGCTCACAGTATGTTCTTATATATTCCTCCCAGTACTCTGATAAATTTAACACTAAATAAAATGACCAGATTTACTAAAGCAGGACACCATTGACGGGGGCTGGGGGTGGGGTGGATAAAAGTGGTATATTCCCTTCCCATTCTTCTGCCGCACGATGAAAGAATGTCGTGCATTCTTTCCAAAAATTGGGACTTTTTAAAAATGCCATGGGATGCGGGTAAATTGTCTAAAATTGGGACTGCCCTGCCAAAAGCGGCATGTCTGGTCACTTTACTAGTGCCATATACCCACTTTATAGGAGCAAAAACAGTGTTAGGTGTCTAAGTGTTTTAATTAATTTACCTAAAGGTTATACAGTGTTTAGAGAAACTTTGCTTGTTTGGCTCTAAGTCCTGGGGTCGCCTCTACAAGATTCTCTCAGCTTGCCTTTCCCCTCATATAATCTTTATTTTTGTCTTTATCTTGCTATTTTCTATCTTTATCGTATTACTAATAGTGTTATAATATAAGAAGTTTTAAAGTAAGAAAAACAACTCAATAGAGAAATGGCCTAGTAGTAAAAGCAAATAACTGAAGAATAAATCTAAATGTGATAGCTATAGCAAAAGCATAAATGCAATCTCACCAGTAGTCAAAGAAACAAAAACAGAAATATCAAAATATTGCTTATTATTATGAGATTAGCAAAGTTAAAATAAAAAGTAGAGATGATCTATTTTATTAGTGATGATGGAGATAGAATAGAATACAGAAAATCATTTGGGTCTGTCGTAAAGCAATGTCAACATATGCTAAATTTAAAAACATAATCATTGTATAAAAGTTCTTGACTTCAGCTGGAGAAATGGAACAGGGATCATTTAAATGAAAAAAAGGAGCTCAATGGAGGGCTATTAATCACTGACTGAATTCACAGGAAACTGGAGAACAAAACAAAGAAATTGGACTTGATCATTGAAATCTAACTAGCTGGAACCATAGCCAGGGGCGAACCCTTGGAGAAGCCTGTCTCGGCATCTCTGACCCTCAATGTGGAGAACCAACTCAATTAAAAGAAAGACCTTACAGTGTCAGTTCAAATGTATGCACCTCGATATATTTGTATTTCTAATCTAACAAATATAAATAAAATATCAGTAGATGAAAGCATACTTTTACAAGATTTTAATTCCCTTAATTTTTGCTAAATTCATTTTTTCAATAAAAATTCAGTAAAAGTAACCTGAATACATTTTTTTAAATAGCAATATGCATATGTGGTAATGCTTGGACATTTTTAACTTTATTGATCCACTTCTTTGTGTATTGGTGTGTGTCTGAGTTTGTGTATGTAGGCTTGAATAATGTCCATTTATTTTTAACAATCATTTCTGGGTAGTAGACTTGTGGATACTTTCATCTTCATCAATATTTTTATCATTTGGATGTACCACCTTAATTAAAAAAATAGCTTACTTTTTTGACTTAAAATATACTTAGTGATAGACCTGTTTTGTAGAAATAATTATTTTGTAGTTAATATTTTATTCCTGTAATGAATACTTTTTTTCTTCTTCTTCCCAGAGTAGTACTGTCAGATACAGGGTTGAATTTTCTCTAGCTTTTCAGGTCTTCCCATTTTGGTCTCAAAAAGAAAACAGCTTCAAGCGTAATGTACCACTTGATTCTTCTGAAAAGCAGAAATGTTAGGTCTTGCCTACTTTTCCCAGAGGTACTTCCAGTAAGGTTTCTCCTTATATCTTATTTCTACCTAAATATGGCATATTAATGAACCTCTGCATGATTTTAGAACAAAACTAGGAATTCTGCTAGTCATTAATCAGAAGAGCATCACAGCTTTTCTTTATCTATCTTTTTTGTTGTTTGGGTCACTATTTTTAATTTCAAGAATCCTTTGATAAAATTGCTAAAACCGAGATTAGAAAATATTTTAAAATAGACTATGAGTTACCATTTATCTGTAATTAGGAGTGATTTCAAAAGAACAGAAATGTACTAAATGAGGCAAAGAAATTACAGAACAGACCTACCTACAAACTCTTTGTTTGGAGTTTACAGAGAAAAATCAGTTTTTGACTCAGCAATTATTTTATGCCATTGTCTGCAATACGCACGATGTAGTATGGTTTATCTGACATCCTGTGTTTCCTATGCCCATTTCTCTTTCTCCCCTGCATTGTCCTAACTTCAGAATATTAACCATGGGCAAATGTTACCCTTGCAATCTGAAATGGTTGATTATTCTGAGTGTTAGTGTTCACCACTCTATTTTTTGACTGAAACTTGGATCAAAGAGGTTTGTTCAAATTAAGAGTTTCACTAGTCTCTATGAGACCATTACACCTAGTGTGTGTGTGTGTGTGTGTATATATATATATATATATATATATATATATATATATAATTTTAAAAATCATTTTTAGTTTTGTTCCACATTTTCTCCCTCTCTGTTCAGGACTTTCTATGCTGATTGCTTTCAGAGTGATCAGCTGTAATAATTATACATCATCTGGCTCTTCTGATGTTAGGGTGTTCGGGACTGGGGTTCTAGTAATGCATTAATCCTTTGGTCCAATTATGCCACTGCATCTTCAAATTTCTTCCCTGTTCTTTCCTCTGAACAAAGACGTCAGTACCTTAGGAGGAGTACCATAGATGGCTACTTATAAACTTTTAACCCTAATCACTACTCTGAAAAGAAGAACATAGGACATTGCCTTACTGAATTATGTTATGCCAACTGACCTGATAAATTTTTTATTTTAATTAATCATTTTGGGTGGGTGGGGCTCTTATAACAATCAATTGTATCAAGCACATTTATACATATGTGTATTTCCATCTTTATTTCCTAAACATTTTCTTTCTAATTTAGTCTTTAATACCAACTTCCCTTTTTTCCCCTCCCTCCCCAATCCTCCCAATCTTGTGAACTCTTGATAACTTATAAATTACTTTTATTATCATACTTTATACCATCTTTTATATCCTTTCACCCATGTTTCTGTTATTCATCCCCCTTAGGGGAGAGGGTTGTACATTGATCACTGCAGTTGGTTCTCCCTTTCTCGCTCTTTCCACTCACCTCCAACCTACTTTCTAGGCATTGCTACTCTCATTATTGATCCTGAGAGGAATTATCTGCCCTGGTTCTTGTGTCTAGATCTCTTATCTTTACTGGTGTACGTACTATGGTCTAGCAAGATTTGTAAGATAAAACTGTGGTCATGATAGTGCGGCTTTAGGAGGGGGTGGTGAGAAACATTAAAGAACTAAAGGAATGTTGCGTGTTTCTTCAGTGATATGTGGCACCCTGCTTGACTGGTCCCCTCCTTTTGACCCTTCTGTGAGAGGATGTCCACTGTCTATGGATGGGCTTTGCGTTTCCATTCTAACCCCTTTCTTTTGTATCAAAATAGTTTTTTGTTTTGAGTCTTCTGATACTTGGCACTGGATCTCATTGACACTTGGAGATCACCTAGGTTTGGTGTGCTTCTTCCATGTGGACTTTTTTGCTTCCCTGCTAGATGACTTCTTGTTTATCTCAAGCCTTTAAGACCCCAGATGCTATATCTTGTCAAGCACCATCAGCTTTCTTCACCACATTAGCTTATGCACCCATTTCATCTTCAGCGCTTGTGTCAGAATGTGGCCATCACAGAATGCCAGGTTATTAAAGCAAAGTGTTCTTGCCTTGAGGAAGGACTTGAGTAGAGCTCCAATATCCATCTGCTACCTTAATATTTAACCTATAAATATATGTACATATAATTATATCCCTATCACTATATATTAATTTATTTACATATGTGCATGCCTATGTTTATACTACTATAAATGTCTTTTACCTCCTAGTTCTTGCCTCTATTTCTTTTTACTTACTTTCTGTCCCACTATGACATTCTACCTTCATTCAGCTCTCAGTAATTCCTCTCACCTATATTGCACTTGATCGATCCCAACCAGGCATTCTATGCCATAGATTTTAGAATTCTGGTTGCTCCCTTGTCCCTGAGTTTGTTACCCCACCTCTTTCTCTCCCCAGTCAACCCAGAGCCATCCTGATGTTTACTCCTTGAGACTGTTTATCTTGCCTACCTTATATAGCTAGACATGAAAAAAGAAAAAAAGGAAAAGGAAACTAAACCAAATAACCTATGAATAGTTCCAGGTCTGTTTGCTGACCCTTATGAATGTTTTCCAATTGGATCTGATGCAGTGTCAAGCCCTGCTTCTCCACCCCACCCCTCACCCCCAGTCTGAATCTATTTTCAGAATTCTTTGAGGCCTTTGTTGCTTTGCTCCCCTTGCTGCTCTGTTGCATTCCCTTCCTGTTACACTCTGGTGGGGTGATGGGAGGTGGGCGGGGTCAGACCAGGTACAATTTCTCCACTGTGTCTTCAGTGCTACCCTCCATAGTGCTGTGGATGAGTAAAGGGATTTCAAGTCTAGTGCTTGCTTCAGTGGCACTTATATTAACATTGGAATGATATAGAGAAAATTAGCATGTCCCCTACACCTGACCTTAGAATTTGGAAACAAATTTGTAACTGAATTCTGCACATGTTGAAGTCAATGTCTTAACAAGTCATCCAGGAGACAAATTTGAAATTCTCATTATTTTTCCCTCTGCTTTCTCATTAATCTTTTGATAATCTATTTTGTAATAAAAGTTTTCTTTTTAACACATTTCCTTGGCTTTTTCTGTGAAACAATGACATTAATAGATAAGAGTAGGTTTAAAAATTCCAATGGTGGAATTCTAATACAATCACAGATGTGTGTCTAAATTAGTGAAAATAAATCACACAGATATCAGCATGTATTTTAAATAAAATAAGGAATTTATTTACACTAAACCATACAGATATCATCATTTAATATGAATTTTAGAAGTCCATAATTTTAAAGAATTCATTGCTTTGGGGATTATTTTATATTTAATTTTACATTAAATGTGCAAATGGCATATAATTCTAACATAGATTTATCTTGTGCTTTTATAGCAAATATGCAACTGAAACAGGTGAAAGGTTGAAAGAGATATTACCTAACAGAAACTAGAAGTGAAATCTACAAGACTACTAGCTATCCACAAGTTTTTCCATCTTTGCTTCAGAAATAACTTTGAGCTAACTGGCTAGATATTTGAGAGACAGATTCTTTAGTGAAAAAAGTGAATAAGTTATAAAATAAAATTCTTACCTTAGGAAACAAAATTAAGCAAGTTGAGGAAAGCTACTTTTAATCTCTGTATATATTCACATATTCTTGAAAGTGTCATTTTGCCCCCACATTAAAAGAAATTGGTAAGTTTTAGGAGAACATAGTCATCAGAGTCTAATAAGATTGGGTCTGAAATAGGTAGGTAACAATTACAAATAATGAAAAAGACATTTAATTGTACCTAGATGTTTGTTTTCTTAAAAATCTTCATCTCTTTGTAGAATCTTTTAAGGATAGTGCTTAAGAATCCTGGTGGATTTTTTCTGGGTTAATAACGAGTTCTATTTTTGTATTAAATTAAAAAGGATTGGAGTGTCATTTAACTAAGTTCATCCACTAATAAAACTAATGGACGTTATATGCTCAAAACCCTTATTTGGTCAATGGCAACACATTCAATTTTGAGCAAAATGCCTAAAATAAATTAGATTTTAAGACCTACAAATCAAAGGAAAATGTGGCAACCTTGCATGTCCATGGCAGAGAATTAAGTCAAGACACTTAAGAACACTAGGGGGAAAGGAAGAGGAAAAGAATCAACTGAAAGTAAAGACAATCCAGACAGCGAAGTCAACTCCAAAAAGGGGACAGAAGGACATGTGGGACTTGTACGTTGATGCAATCAGTCCCACTATTTAGCTCTCATCTTGGGTTGCCTCTTGAGGTAAATATAATACCTAGGCAAGAATTTGGATCCAAATTAAGATCCTTAGGATTCAGTGTGAAAACGTATTTTAAATGCAACCAGTTCAAATATGGCTTTAGTTTGTTCCAGCTATTTAGACTTTTAAAAATAATGTATCTAATCACCATTAAATAAACTTGCTATTTTTCTCTTCTACCAAAAAAGTTGCAGATATTACAACCTTACCTCTATTTGGCTATTCAAAATGGGCATTATTCTCTTACTTAAGCTGAAGATTGGATCTTTAAGCTATATGAATTCATTAAAACAGGAGTCACTTTATAAAGGATTTTAAGTGTTCTTTCTCTGAGTGAAGTTTTTCAGGACTGTTTTCACACCTAAGGAACATACAAGATTATTTGATTATTGAAAAATTTACCAAATTTTCATCAAATTCCTCCAAATTATTTCTTAATGGGCATCATTTTTATCTGCTTTTATGGAATTCTACCATCTTTACCCAATTAATTAGAAACTGATTAATGGTAAAATGTCTTTTTAAATGAAACATATGACAAAAATAAATATGGAATATTTTAAACTGAACTTTCATTTTGTAGAACTTAGAGAAGGAAAAAATATATCTTGTATTCATCCAACTTTGTAGTCACTTTAAGTTTATTTTAATAAATAAAAGTTAACTTGGAAAAGAGAGTAATAGATTCAAGCAAGATGATTTTGAATAAAGGCTCTTTATCCTTCATTGAAAAATATTTTTTATAAAATAAGCAAATATTTTCCATCATAGCTTGGTTTAGACACACTTCCAAAATCGCAGTCTCCAGCAGTAAATGTATTTTTAAGTGGTAACACAGCAAGAGAGAGTTAATTTTCAGTATATTATTTTATAGCAGCTACATTGATGTAGTTATGTTGTGGATGTCAAACCACAAAGACAGAAGTTAGAACCCACCAGGTGCTCCTATAAAAATTTACAGCCTGCAAAATCAAAATGGGCAGTTCTCCTCTATCCAAAATGATCTCTGTGTGTCAGACTCAACTAAATGCCAGTGAGTTTGGAGTTTGGAGACGCATAAGGTAAGAAAGCATAATCTCAACAAAGATTCTCTAGTCAAGAATTCAAGCAGTCACATGAGCTTCTTTATTTTATTTTATCCTGGTCTCATAGACACATATGGGAAACAATGAGAGTTCTCAAACCAAAGAAAATACATGAAAGTCATTCACTATTACTAGTTGTCAAGTGTAACACTCCATAATTTTACTGAAAAGGGCATTTTCCATGTAGAACAGAGCATGAGACTCCTAGAAGATTGAAGGACAATAATGTCACTAGTGCATTTTACTCAGTTCCAGCCCAAAGCAACCTGATGTACAAAAGAACAAATTTTGGGCCAGTCCTGCATCAGCCTCACAATCAAGTTTTTTTTTTAATCCATTGCTGCAGTCATTGTGTCCTTCCATTTTGGTAAGCTTCTTGTTCTGTGGTGCTAACCCTCTACCAAATATCATATCTTCTTCCTAAGAACAGTCACTCTTGACAAAGTTCTGAACTTTGTGAGATGAAGTCTCCTAATTTTATCTACTATGCAGGATTCTGGTTGTACTTTTCCAAGATGGATATGTTCTTCTCTGAACAGACTATGGTACATTTAATATTGTTCCTAAAATCATAATCCAGAGTAATTAAGTCTTCAGTTTTCCATATTCATTGTTCACCTTCATAAGCATATGAAGTGAGTAAAAATACCATGACTTGTCTGTCACTTTGTTGTATTGTCTTGGTCTTATCTTACTGTGATGCTGGAAGATACATCACCTCACCGGTATTACAGATACAAGCATTGTCACCTAGAATGATAAAGATCAAGGATTACAACCTTCAGTGTGGATTACTACTCAATGTAAGTTGACAAAAGCCCTCACAACTGTACCAATAGTTACTGTAAACAACGAAAAAATGAAAGTGTCAAGGACTATATCTTGCTTGGATCTGCAGTTAATGCCCAAAGACATACCAGTAGAGACATGAAACAATTGCATTGGTTAAATCTGCTGCACTAGACCTGTTTAAAAGGTTAAAGAGCAAGAATGATATTTTGTAATAAATGAGTTTCACTCAAACCATAGCATTTTCCATTGCCTCAAATGCATATGAAAGCTGAACAATGAAGCAGGAAGACCAAGAAAACTTGATGCATTCGGTTTGTGTTGCTGGCTCAGAGCACTGGAAGTGCCATCAACAGCAAAAGGAGAAACAAATCTGTCTTGGAAGAAGTACAGCCAAAGTACTCCTTAGAGGGAAGGATAATGAGACTTCTTCTCGTGTGTTTTGGACATGTTAGCTAGCGACACCAGCACCTGAAGAAGGATTTCCTATTGAGCAGTGAGAGAGAGAAAGGCCTTCAACAATCTGGATTGACACAGTGGCTGCATCAATGACTCAAATGTAAGTACAATTGTGAGGATGACACAAAAGCAGGCTTTTTTACTTCCATTGTACACAGGGTGGCAGTTGGTCAGAAGCACACGAAGGGAACATATAAACACAGGGTGAAGGTGACTACTTTTAACATATTATGTAATTCTCTTACTTATTTGCTAAATGCAATACATTGTCTGATTTCTTTTTGTTTGTTTGTTTTTGTTTGGGGGGGCATCACTGCCCTCTGGTGGTCGTGGGTGCTACCCAGCGCTGCTCATGAGAACTGCCGCTGCATTTGAACCGCCAAGCTGGTACGCTGCAGTCCCGCAATCAACCACTTATGCCACCAGGGCTCAGCCACATTGTTTGATTTCTTGACTGCTGCATCTATGTTGAACACAGTCCAAATGCTTTGGAATCCTTGATAAAGTTAATCCTTTCTCCATTTCTTATGATATTCCTCACTGGTCTAATTATGATACTTTCTATTTGCTTTATTATTGAACTGTAATACATACTGAAGATTGTTATTTTTCCCACCTCAGCAACTGCAGACCACCCCTTACTGCCATCATTCGTCAACCCAGTAGAATGGAGCAACACTACTCCAGTTTTTGCTACCCATACTTGCCCAGCTTTTTTTATACTTAAAGGATCTCACTGCTTTTCTATTCCAGCCTCGGTTCCTCATCTTGTTAATCCACCACAGAAGCCAAAAACTTATCATAGATGGCATCTTAACCAATAACCTCTTTACTCCCAAACACTCCCCCTGTAATACTCCTATTATGCCAATAAGAAAACCCAATGGTTCTTATCATTTAGTCAAGGACTTGCAGTTCATCAATAAAGCTGCTATTCCTATATACCCTGCAGTTCCTAATACTTACACCCTTTCATCACACATTCCCTGATCCACTGCCCATTTTTCTGTTTTGGACCTAAAAGATGCTTTTTTCACCATTCCCCTTGACCCCGCTTGTAGACATTTATTTGCCTTCACCCGGCAAGATCCTGACACCCACACTGCTTCCTAATATACCCGGACAGTCTTGCCCCAAGGTTTCTGATATTTTCCCTATATTTTTGGACAAGTCTGAGCACATGATCTGCTTTGATGGGATTTGAAACAGCACCCTCCTGCAGTATGTTGATGATTTGCTGTTGTGCAGCCCTTTCCTTGATCAATCAACCACATGTACTGCTATCCTACTTAACTTTTTAGCTGGCAAGGAAGACTGGGTGTCCCCTACAAAAGCACAACTCTCAAAAAGCTCAGTTACATATTTGAGGCTTTGCCTCACTCCGCAAACAGGAAACTAACTACAGATAGGCAACAAGTCATCAGTGACCTCCAGGCTCCCAACATGGTAGAACAGATTCTTTCCTCTTTAGAATTCATGGACTTTTTTAGGGTATTGGATCCTTAATAGTGATTATATATACAGCAGTATATACAGCATTATATACAGCAGTAAAAGTCATACCTACTGGACTATTTGATTGTTCTCAGGCTGTTTAGAAAGCTTTCCTTACCCTAAAACATTTTCTATTAAAATCGCCAACCCTAACTTTACCTAATCCCAGTAAGTCATTTTTACTTTTAACTGACAAGCGCTGGGGCATTGGATTGGGTGTCCTTACTCAGCCTTTAGGCCCTAAACACTCTCCTATAGCTTATCTTTCCAAAGAACTAGATACCATTGAACAGAGTTGGCGGTCCTGTCTCTGGATCCTGGCAGCTGTCACCCTCTTAAACAAGGACCTAAAACTTTTCTTAGGACAGCCCCTATTAGTTTTCTCTCCTCATTGCTTGCAAAATCTTCTATCCCACCATTCCCATTCCTTCACTCCCTTTCAGGAGTTCAAGAACTTGATTTGCTTTTTAAGGCAATTCATTACTCTTTCTCAGTCTCCATCTCTCAATCTGGCAACCCTATTAGGTCTCAGTTTTCATTCATGAATTGGGTATGGTTGCTGCCCTAAATTCCCCCAGACAGGATTTAAGGAACCATCCTCTATGGGAATCTGATTTCACTCTCTTGACGAAAGCTCCTGTAGACACTCAGGGCTACCACTGCTCCCCATATGGAGTAGTTTCACCCACTGACACAGTCAACATCACTCGATTGCCATAAGAAGAACTTTCCAAAAAGCCGAACTCATTGCCCTGAACGGGAAGTCAGTCAATATATATCCTGACCCCAAGTATGTCTTTTTGATAGATCACAGTCATGTAGCAATATAAAAAGGAGATCCTATGTACTCAATGTTCCCCCATAATTAATGCTAAACTAATTGCTAATCTTTAGGCCCTGAAACTCCCTGTGCAGGTGGCCATCATTCATTGCAAACAACATAGAACTGATGATTTCTCAGTAACACAGGGAAACAACAAAGCAGACATGGTCGTCCACTGCCCAACTAATTCAAACCAGCTTTACCCCTCTCCCATCTTCTATCCTCTTCTAGTCACTGCCCAGTGTCCAGCCACAGTACACAGACAAGGAATTACACTCTTTTCTGTCCATGAGAGAAACCTCAACCTCAGAAGGGTGGATAATTCTTCAAGAAAAGCTAGCCTTATCCCAATCCCATCATCGTACAACAGATCCATCACATTTTAGGCATCAATCCCCCAAAACCTAACCATTTCTTTAAACCTCTGTTTCATCACCTGTCATTGCAAACCCTTGTGAACACTGTTTTTTTCTGCTTGACATACTAGCACCTCTGTCAGTCCACAAGGAGGACTTAAACCAAATTTCCATTCATCAGATGAGAGGACATCTCACAGGCACAAGACTCGTAAGTAGAATTCACCTTCATGCCATCGCATAAAAGGCTGAAATACCTTCTTACTATGGTTGACAGCCTTATAAGGTTGCTAGAAGCCTTTCCTATAAAGCATGAAACTGCAGAAGTATTGACAGACACTAGTAACCCACATAATTCCCAGATTTGGTCTCCTCATGTTCATACAATCTGACAATGATGGTCTGCCTACATTTCCAAAATCACTTATCAGGTCTGATCAGGACTGAACATAGATTGGAAGCTACACATTCCATACAGACCTCAGTCATCAGAAAAATTGGAAAGGACTAATCTCCTCAAAGATCACCTCACAAAGCTTTCTGTAGAACTCTGCTAGTCATGAGTCACACTTTTACCTACAGTTCTTGCTCAGATTACAGCCATCCCTCAGTTCCACCTTTCTTAATCCTTTCAAACTCATGTATGGAAGATCATTCCTATTTAACCACCAATTACAAGTCCAAGAACCCTCTCTTAGCATCCTACCTCCCTGATCTCTTTCTTTTAAAACAGCTGCTCTGGGAACACAGAGAAAGGTGCTTTCCCCATTCCCCAACATCCTCTTGACCAAGAGTCAGACCAAATCTCTCATGTGGCTGTTCTGCAACCAGGAGAATTGGTGCTTCTCAAGATTCTTTATCCAAAAGCTCTATAGTCATGGAGGTCAGGTCCATGCATGATGATCTTATCACTCCTACGGCAGTAAGATTCCTAGGGAAACCCTGGTAGCACCATATTTCCCAAGTCAAATGCCCTCCTCTTAATCCTCAAGAATCCCACTATGTTTATCAGGTTTGGGAACCCACTCAAATATGCCTTAGTCATAATCATAACCCTACTGATGATAGCTGAATCCCATAACCCTTATGTGTGGAGCTTTATAGGCAAAGAAACCTACACTCCACAGTAAACAGAGATACCTAATCTTATAGAACAAAAAGACTGCTCTTTCTCCTAAGGTGTCAAAGTTTGTCATTACTGTCAGTCTTAAGAAGTTGCAACTCATTTAAACCATTTGCCTGTTTTTTATATGGCCAAAAACAGACCCACTGTTGGTTGTGGCCTAAGCAGTAAGGCAGGTGTCTATATTGGTCATGCAGAATACACAAAGCACACAACAAATGAGTACTTGCAAAGTCAACCTTTTGTATTCAGGACAGGGCATTCCACTTTCATCTTATGCGCTCATGGAACCAGAGATGGACTGAAGGAATCATAGGCAAATTAAGCAACTCAATATAGCTCATGGTACTCAGGCAGTAATAACCTTTATTGTGAGTACGTTTTAGCCTATCAAGCCCAGGTACAAGTCTCTGCCAACATCATACAGATGTAACAAACATTTCAAAATCAAATATTTTTGCATACCTCAGAATACTCTCATGTCCTCTTGACTCCAGGTAATCCAACACACTCTAGTTTCCCTTAATCACACCCATTCACTAAAAAATGCCACTCGCTTCCTGTGTGCCTCCCTTCAAAGACCCCTGTTAACCGTAGTCCTTGTCAACTTTAGTAAGATTGTACTCCAAAAAAGCACCCCCAACAGGATTTCCCACTCCACTAAGTCAGGGTCCACTATGGAAGCCAGAGGAAGTAAATCACACTCAGCTTCAGTGAATCTGTTACTTCACAGATCAGAATGTATATGACTTTATCTGTGTGGAGTTTGCAGACGTAATATAATTGTTAATATTAAAATTTTCTCCAGTTACAGACAATTCTTTTGGTGCAATGGGACTTTAACTAAATGGGTATAATCCTCCATGACAGGACCTGATTTTCTAGTTACCATATTTCCTCAGCTTACTCTGCATGGTCAGTCAGAGTTAACTTGGTTGCTCTCTGTCCAAAGATCGGAGTGATGGTCCTTCCTATAATGGTAGGGATAAGCCTAAGCTCTTCCGTCGCAGAATCTGTAGTGGATGAAGGCACACTCAGCAACTCCATCATCTCAGTACAAGATGTCGAAGACCGATTGTAGACTGCTCTGGAATCTACCTGAGCCTTCTTAGCCTTGTTACTGTACCAGACCTCGTCTCTGGCCCAAGTGGCCCTACAAAATAGATGGGCCTTAGATCTTCTCACGCTGAAAAGGGGGGTAGCTTACACTTCCTCATGGAAAGGTGCTGTTATTATATCATTGAGACAGTGCTCATAAAGTGAACCATAGATAAGCTAATCTGCTTAACAAAAGTCCTCTGCAGTCCTGGTAGGAAAAATTGCTCCCTGTTCGGCTGGCTGAAATCTCCCTGAGTCATCTGACTATTGTCCCTATTAGAGTCACAAATCTGTTTCTTTCTATTTTTTTCTCTTAGCCCCATGCTTTCTCAGATTTATCGAGCAGCACATATAAAAACCGTTCAGGGTGACAATGAACCAGCTTCTTCTCCACTCATATCCACGTGCTCACCAGTCCCCCTTCTGTCTGCACAGCACCCCCTACCAGCAGGAAGCAGCCAGGCAGATTACAACGACCAAAATCACCTAAAAGACTAGAATGTTAGGCAGAAAAGGGAACTGTTGGGACAGAAAAGTGGAGCAATACCCTGATGACGGTGCTCAATGATACACAACAACTCCTGATGATGACCTTTGAAGCCCTGAAGCAGAAAGATAGCCACTCAGATAGCATGGTTACATCGTTACTAAATTGTAACTGCCCACCTTGCAAAATAGCCAAACCGCAATGGAAAATTCCCCAAACTGCTCCTACCACAGACCAGTACTATAAAACCCTTCCTCTCCCTCCTGGGCAGCACAACTTTGCAGGGTTCAAATTGGAGACCCGTAAACCATATCCAGAAGTCCAGGATGCTCCTATCCCTTTCTCTGTACTCCCCTCTCTCCTAGACAGGCAACTTCTTTGGCAATAAACCTATAAAACTGCTTCCTGTCTTTGCCTTATTTATTTCTTTGTGCCACCAAATCAACCTTACAATATAGTTCAACATATCAAACAATTTATGCAGCATACAGATTGAATAAGTATGGTGAAAGGACACAAATTTTATACCATGCAGCATCATTTTCTTCTGCTACAATGATACCTCTTAGACTATAAGGATAATCCTAATGGGGAATTTGAACTTCTGGAAAGGAAAGCCAATGCACTGCCACACCCCCATGTACGTCCTCATTCCTGGAGCACACCCACCCCATGTCTCCCTTTCTCCTTTACTAACAACCTCGCCTGCACTAGAAGTCCCTGCCTATCCCCTGGCATGCTTCTGTGACCTTACTAGTGCGGACAAAATATAAATGCTATTCCCAGCTG
Source organism: Nesogale talazaci (assembly GCA_004026705.1). Lineage (NCBI taxonomy): Eukaryota > Metazoa > Chordata > Mammalia > Afrosoricida > Tenrecidae > Nesogale > Nesogale talazaci. The sequence continues at coordinate 53,192 of PVJH01005353.1, read as the reverse complement.
ATATTCAGGGCCCAGATCATCTGGAACTCTAGTTCCTGTAGGTTGCTGGCTAATAAAATTTCCCTATTTCAAGTTTTCTAAGAGTGCTGTCTGGTCATTCCTGAATAACAGTTTTGCTATTACAAGACAAGGTTCTATTTAAGTACAATTAAATGTTCTGTAGCTTCTGTTCTTCAGAATGATAATTTATTTATAATAAACACATTCAAATGACTATGCATAGTCAATAAAATACAAATAAACACACCTCAGATATTTTCTGCTCTCGCCAAGGTCGTCCTGTATTCTCAATTCCGTTTCCTCATCTGAATTTTTTTTGGGGGGAGGGGGGCATCACTGCTGTCCGGTGGTGGGAGTAGGAGGCCCAGCCCCACTGCTGGAATTGAACTTCCAACCCAGTGGGCCGCAGTCCCGCGCACAACCACTACGCCACCGGGGCTCAGCCCTCCTCATCTGAATTTTTTATGAACTTGCATGGGTAGTGAATTATATAATAAGTCTCTTCTAGTCACAGTCTCAAGCTTTCATGAAAAGACATTTCTCTGCCTGGGTCAGGTAAGAAGGTGGGGGGAAGATACTGCAGATATTGTTCTGTGAGTAATTTTGAACAAGATTCCCTGGTGTGATATTCTGCAGCACATACAATGACTGAGAAGGAAAGATCTCATTACTAGCAAGGACCAGGAATGAGTAGCATCTTCTGGAGCTAAGACACCTACAAAATGAACCCCCTACATCCAGGAGACAGCTATACAGTCAGAAGAGCAGTTGCAGAACCAAGAGGTGGAGCATGAGATGGAATGATAGAGGTCCCAATCCAAAGAGCAAGTATGGATGAATATTTTTGTGCAGGAGCCTGGCTTACAGGGGGGATCGTTTCTGGGTACTTAATTTGGAAAGTTGCACCTGCTGACTCAAGGAAGTGGACCTGATTGCCTTTAGGTTGAAACTTTCTGGAGTGGGATGCCTCTGGCCACTTAATTAAGGAAGCTGGGCTTGCTGATCCAAAGAGTTTAAATTGATTGACGCTTATAGAAGAGTGGTACTCCCTTCATGCATTTGTTAGCAGATTTGACTGAACTTCATAACATGCCCTGATAAACAACTCAACCTTGAGCATTACTTATTTGCATTAGAATTTGTTAACATCCTTACGAATCTCTTGAATCATGATTTTTTCTGTGAGTTCTTTGCAACCATTGCAATAGATATTAGAACTTAGAGATAAATTATGAAACTTTGTCAGCATATGCAGGACTTTTGGCAGTTCACCATTGATGTATTACTGCAACCGTTTATGAATTATCTTTGATATAATTCCATTTGTACTACTAATACTAATGAAATACTAATGTGACACTAATGAAATTATTCAAAAGTTTCAGAGTTTTTTTGGATAAACTTTCTTTAAAATATATCTCTTCCAGTCAGTTGACCAGACAAGTGTCATCCAAATTACTTATATAAACAAATGAGCAATTCTGGCATTGTAACTGTTTGTTGAAGCATTTCAATTGGCATTCTTGCAATTTTTGGAATGTTGTTTTCATCAATGTCATTAGTGCAGTTTGGATTTCCTCCTTCTACATCATTGGCTCTTGATCAGATGCTATCTTTTAAAATTATTGGATATTGAACAGTTCTTTTAGGTACACTGAATATATATATATATATATATATATATATATATATATATATATATATATATATATTTGCTCATCGCTGGTGTTGTTGTTGTTAGGTGTCATTGAGTAGTTTCTGACCCACAGTAACCCTATGTACAATAGAATGAAACACTTCCTGGTTCGGTGTCATTCCCATAATGGTTGTTAGGATTGAGTCTATCGTGACAGCCAATGTGTCACTCTACCTCATCATAAGTCTTCACATTTTCTGATGTCCATCTACTTTACCAAACTTGACATCATTTTCCAGGGACTGTACTTCTTTGTTAACATCTCAAAAACACCTGAGTCAAAGTCTTGCCATCTAGCTTCTAGGGAACATTTTAGTTGTACTTCTTCAAAGAGATTTGATAGTTTGTTATCAGGGGGAAGGGGGTACTTGACAGTCCATAGTATTTTCAATATTGGTCACCAGCACCATAATAATTCAAATGCATCTATTTTTCTTCCATCTTCTTTAATTGAAGTCTGATTTCTTTTTTTGTTTTTGCTTTGAGGCTATTTTTATTAATTGGGGTTTAATAGATATATCATAGCCTTCCATTACTTAATCACATTCAGTAAAATTGTGTGAATGTGACCACAATCAGTTTTCAGACACTCTTTTTCTATGGGCCTCTTGACATCTCAATGTCCAACTTGTATGTGCATATGAGGCAATCAAAAATATCAAGGCTACCAACCACTGAGAAGAGGTCTGGTGCAGCAGATTTGTCTGATGAGCTGCTTCCGTGAGCATGGATTGTGGATCCAAACTTTATAAAATCCTAGGCAATTTTAGTCCATTCTTCATTTATTGTGATATTTTGTTTCCTTTACATTACATTGTAATCCCTATTGAAGGCTGCAATCCTTGATCTTGATCTTGATCTTCATCAGCAAGCACTTCAAGTTTTCACCACTTTCAGCAAGCAAGGTTCTGTCTTCCACACATCACAGTTTATTAATAAGCATTCCTCCAATCTTGATGCAGTGTTCTTCATGTGTTTCAGTGTCTCAGATTATTTGCTCACCATACAGTTCAAATAAGGATACAACTCGGAGACACATCATTTACTAATTTTAAGCCATTTTTCCTTGGTTTAGTTCAAACGAGTGGATCTTGATCCATGTACAGGTTCTGCATAAACTCAGTGAAAGATCCTGAAATTCCTACTCTCCATATTTTCATAGTTTTTTTTATAATTCACATAGTCTAATGGCTTTGCATAGAAAATAAAACACACATAAAGATTATTTCTTGTATCTTCTGCTTTCAGCCAAGGTTCAGAAATTTCTGATGTCAGAAATTATATAACGTTTCATATCCTGCTCTGAATATAGATTGAATTTCTGGCAGTTCTCTGTTGATATATTCCTACAACTGACATTGAGTAGTTTTCAGGAAAAAAATCACTATATCTGATATTAATGATACTTTTAATAATTTCCACATTCTATTGGACCAATTTTCTTTGAAATGGGTACAAATATGGATCACTTTCCATAAGTAGACCAGGCAGCTGTCTTCAAAATTTCTTGGAATAGACAAATGAGTTTAATGAAACATTTTAATTGGCGTGCTATCAATTCTCGAAGTCCTGCTTTGTTTGCTAATGCCGTCATGTAGCATGAACCTCTTCCTTCAGTATCACCAGTTCTAGATCATATGCTACCTGTTGAAGTGGCTGTATGTATATTAGTTCTTTGTGGTACAATAACTCAGTATTCCTGCTATCTTCTCTTGATGCTTCCTGGAGTGTTCAGTATGTTGCCCATTGAACTTTTCAATATTATAGCTCAAATCTTGAATTTTTTCTTCAGTTCTTTTAGTTTGAGCTATGATGAGTATGTTTTTCCCTTTTGGTTCCTTATATCAGTCTTTGCATGTTTCATTATAACAGTTTGCTTTTTCTTCTACTCTCATATTAGTTATTCCATTTGAGTTTTCTGTATTCCAAAGCAAGTTTAAGTATGACTTTTGAAATCCATTTGGCACTTTACTTTCTTGCTTATATCTTTAATAACATTTTGTTTTCTTCTCACTTTATGCTCTTTATATTATCCTATAACTCTTCTGATTGCAAGTCATCAATGTTCAATCCATCAAATCTACTTAAGGTGAACTCTAAATCCAGTTGGGATATGCTTGAGGTTGTATGTTAACGCTCATTGATTTGTTTTAATTGTTTTTCAGCTTCCACTTAAACCTTACTATAAGCATTTGATAGCATATTCTCCATCCAGCAGCTGACCTTGTTCTGACTACTGACAGATACTGAGCTTCTCAAACATCTATTTCCACAGAGGTAGTTGATTTGATTCTTGTATGATCTTAACAAGGTCTATATGAATAGTTGCTGCTTATGTTGAAAACTTTGTTTCTAATGAATAGGTATTGGTCTTTCAAAATTCTATCATGTTATCTCCCTCTTTGTTTCTATTACCAAGTTCAAAGTTTCAACTACTGATCTGACTTCATTTCCAATGTTTTTTATTCCAACCACTAGTAGTTATCAATACATTGCGAATACATGTTTTACCAATTTCAAGCTAAAGAATTGGGTAAAAATCTTCATTTTTTTATACTTAGCATTAGTTGTTGGTGCATAAATTTGAGTAATAGTTTCATTACATGATCCTCATTTTTTGATAATTCCCTTTAGTGAGAGCGTTGAGGGATTTTTAGAATAGTTCTAAATGACAACATACACTGCCTTTTTGACAATGAATATGATGATTTCTGAAATAGTATATCCTTTCAGCCCACTAATGCCTATGATATTGATCTTCAAGTGTTTCTTTTCTTTTTTTCTAATTTCCCTAGATATGTACTTCCATGTTCTGATCATTGATGGATTTTTTCAGGTCAACTCTATTTGGTGGAGACACTCTGCTGTTATTCATCACGCTTTCATAGTCAGGTTTTTAAAAAAGTAGATCACTGGGTCCTCTTTCCTGTCTGGCTTAGAAAACTTTTCTGACATAGATGACCTTGTGATACTTGAAAGGCTGGTGGGATAACCTTTAGGATCATATCAAGCAGGCGAACCAGCAAAGTGTAACCAACTAATATGTGAAGAGGAGTGAGGATGAATACAAGCTGCCTTCTAAATATAGCTGTAAGGTGAAAACAATCCCAAGTTTGGGCAAAAGGATAACGAAAGACATAATTTTAAAATATTTAATAAATCAGTGATTTATTATTTTGAAATTCATGTCACTTATGTCCTTTTATTTTACTATTCTTTTATATATTGTTTTTCCTGATTTAGTTGAATCTTAAGGTAGAAAATTGAAGATATCAATTTAAAGATAAAGCTTTACAATGGCATCTATAAGTACTGTACTTTACAGACCTCAAAATAAAATGCAAATGTCCAAAGTTCATTTTCATGTACTAAGAAGCTCTGATATTATACACACGTGCTTGTTTAGAATGACGATACTGGGCTGACCTTAGTGCTCTGTCACCTTGACCACGCTATTTATTGGCTTAAGCTAAAAGCTGCCTTCTTTGAAAATTCCAACAAGATGGAGAAAAAGGTTTCTCCGCATGTCTGGCAAATGACAAAGTCTAAATTAGAGTGAGTTATATGAGTTCATCCTCTTTGCTTCCCTGAGAAGCCAACCCCCCTTACTGCTTAAAGCGCCATAGCCTGACCTGATCAATCTTTTATTACTTTAACAAAAAGTCTGCAGATGCTCTTCTTTATTTCCACCAGTCATTGCACATTAATAAATTCTGTCCATTTTTTTATGATGACAACAAGAGGTATTTCATTACTCAAATATATCTTCTGAAATTCATTATCACTTTATTGGAATAGGATGTAACCATCTAAAATTTAGTTGTTTTCCAAAGACCTTGAAAGAAAACTTTAAAAAAGAGAGCGAGGAAAAAGAAACTATACTCCAAAACTGCCTAGATAATATACTAATAATTCAATACAGTAACTCTTTGTTGCACTCTGGACATATTCTGGAAAAATATTGTTTTGGGAGAGATAGCGCATAAAAAAGTATCTAAAGGAGCCTTGCCTTTAAATAAGTCAGAAAAAATTAAAAAACCCAAACATTTATATAAGCATCTTAAGTAAGTATTTTAATTATCATAGCCATGAAACATAGTGAATATTTGAAAAAAAGATTGCCTAGTTCTTCAATTATACAGGAAAGTCATATTGCAAAAAGCAAAGCAATTAAGCAGGAGACTTGAACCCTGTACCTTATGTCAAGAACTGACAACAGCCAAGGTAAAATTATTAAAGTGAGTTTGTGACAGAATAATTCTTTGCAATATATTTCCTTGTAAATTGATACTGACCTATTAATATGAGCATTGGCCACTCATGTGCTTGAACTAAATGCAGTTCCATCTATATTGCCCTGAACAGTGCTAAACAGCTATTCCCTTAACTGGGCTATAGTTCCTCATGTTTGGGCCAAACTCGAAACTACTAGTTGCTCCATAAGACAATGCAATCACTTTCTTTAATGTAATGTAATATTATCGACCTATCACATAAAAAAGAGAGTTTTCTTAGGGTTTGTTTGCTTGCAGACTACAAATAAATATTTTTTGCAGAATTTGCTCTTTTTCAATATGTCACACATGACCTATAGATCTTAGGATGCACCCCTGTGGAAGTTTTCAAGCAGCTGCCTAAATTATGGGTTTTGAAGTTGTCAATATCCCAAATTGTGCTAGTCAACTCCTTTAAAAATAACTTTGTCTATATCTATCAATCTGTATTTGTGTCTATGTTCATGTCTATGCCCATGTCCATGTCTACATCTCTAGTTACTGGTATATCAATAGCTACAGATGTAGCTATATATGGTTCTGGGAATTACCTAATATGATGCTTTAGACTAAAGGCCATCTAAGTAAGTTCTCCTCTTTTCTACCATCCTGTTATGAGCTTAAATGGACTCAATGGCAGTTGATTTGATTGGTGTGTGTGTGTGTGCCGTGTGTGTGTGTGTTATAACTATGTCTTAATCTATACCTACGGCGTTCTAGTGACCCTGTGAAGTAAACCTATTCACATATAGTAGGCTTTGTACTGGTAATGGGAAGGTCAGCAGTTGAAACCATCAGTTGCTCCTTGGGAGAAGATTGAGACTTTCTTGTATTGTGAAAATTTAGTCTCAGAAAGCCTTTATATAGGTATATTAGTCAAAATCAACTTGATGACCGTTGGTATGTTTACAGCCATAACTATGCTGGTTCTTGTGCTCTGGAGTACCCTAAAATCACTATTAGAAACACATGATGTATACAGAAAAATTTCACTTATGCTTCTGTTGTATTTAGCATTTTTAATTTCAAACTTGGAAATTCAGGTATAGGCACACTCAAAAATTTTCCAAATTAATTTTGGTATTAGAAATAAGAAAAATCAGTATCACTGATAGTTATATCTAAAAAGAAATAAAACATTAGAATCAGTAGCAATTCCACACCCTCCAGATGCTTCTCCTAACTAGTGTCCCAGTTCCCACTGTACTTGTTCTTAACTACTTGAAAAAAAATCAGTTAACATTCTAATTTGCATCAATTAACATTATGAGAACGCTAACAAATGTTGTTCATAAGCTGTGTTTATACTACATTGCTTTTCCCTTTCCACATTTTTAATTATAAAAGTAAAATATACTTATTATAAGCAAGTGAAAAATATAGAGAAGTATTAAGGGCAGAAAATTAATCCATAATTCTAACACCCAGAGGTAATCAGGTGATATTTGATATATTCTATTTTAGATTTTTAATTTTCCCCTTCTCTTTGGATCTTTAGACAATTATATATGTATATATAGAAAATTATAGTATAGTACTATTATTAATTTAATAAACCTTTTATATTAGAATAAATTTAGAGATATAGGAAATTTACAAAGATTGCATAAAGCTCTTATACATCCTCACTCACATTCCTTAATACTGTTATTTTATTTTATACACAATTTATGTGCCTCAAATATTTTATTGGTGAATAATATAACCTGCATAGTATAGCCCCAGTCCTGAAACAAAGCAGCCAGTCTTATACACTGGCTCTATCATTTGGTTACTATACAATGTGGGAAAGGCGCTTAATCTTTTTGTGCATTTGTTTTAACATCAACAAAATGAGACAAAAAATAGCACCTCCCATATGAAGCAAATTGAGATTAAGATATTTAGATTATTAATGACCCTTTGTAGAGTTTCTGTAAATCTTTACAAAAGAAAACAGCTTCATCTTTCTCTTACAGAACATCTGGTGACTCAATGACCTGTGAGTCACTCACAATCTACACACAGTGCCAGCAGAGTTCCTTTCAGGAGGTGTAAATGGATGAATATTTGAAAACCACTTAACATGGCTCCTGTTACCAAATAACCTATATGTAAATAGGTTGTTATTATTGGAAGAAATCCAGTTGTGCAAAGAGTTAAGTGTCTGATGACTTGGGAGAAAGTTGAGGCAATCTGTTTGTGTCAAGATGTACAGGTTCAAGTGTCCCATGGCCTCCTATGTCTCATCGGGTTGCTTTGAGAATACAAATCAAGTTGAGAACAAGGCACTTCGTTTGGTTTATATCATTTTGCTATAGTCTGACAACTATAACCAGACTAAGACTGAAAAGGCAACATCCAATGACAACATTCATTGAGTATATCTTGTGATAAAGGTAATTTTATAATATCTCTATTAACCAGATCTATGAAGCATTATCTATTTTATAAATAAATGTTTCATATTATTGTTAATGTAAAATAGAACCTATGGCCATAATTTCATTCTTAATTGTGTTAAACCTATTTAACTAGAGTCACAAATCCAGAGACTGTCATTTATGTGCAAGAAAGACCTTTATATCAAGAAGTGATAATATATTAGGGAAAGTTGCCAATCCAGTCCAGATCAAGTCCATAAGTCTGATAGCAGTCCATAAACACCTCTTCTGACTCATGCAGCCACAATCAATGAAGAAAAATGCAGGAAGATCACAGGTCAGTGGGTGAAAAATGTTGTGAATACAATGGCAGTAAAAAGTCACAAAGCTGACACAGGTCTCAGTGTGGTTCGCCAGCATGAAGGTGGAGAGAGAAGTTTCCAGGTCTCTCCTTATGAGGAGGTCACACCCATAAGAAGGGACCTTCAGGCTATGACCTGATTGACAGGTTAAACTCTACTCCTCCACATCAAGTTGACGTAAAGATATGTAACTACAACATTAATATAAACGTAAGTGCTTAAGTGTAATTTCTCTTCAAACCTTTATGTGGCTGAGTAGCTCAAAGCTAGCTTTCATGAATTCCTTCTCTTCCTCTACCTTCATACTATTCCATAACTCAAGAGTTGAAGTCAAATTCGCATCCCTTGTATCTAGAAGAGCTTTAGTGAGTTGGTGTACTGAGTGGTTAAATTGTTGACTTTCTGAAGCCTGAATTCTTCTGACTTGTCTTCCTAAACACTTACTATCAGAATACCAATTCATCAACCTGCCATGTGGAAGAAATTCCAACTGCACAAAATCGAGTACAGATTTCTGTAGGAACATTTCATCAGACTACTGAACTAAAAGTCCACGTCAGGCCACGATAACCTTGGACACCCCCCTTAGTCAAATCTCTAATACCTATAAGCACAATTGATATTTGATGCAATCACATGAGAAAATTTAAGTCAAAATTGCATTCTCTACCTAGTTATTAGTCACTAAGTGGTTGTTGTTGTTGTTGTTGTTGTTGCTGATTAGGGGAGAGGAGTTATATGAAGAAATAGAAAACCAGAAGAGAAAAGCCCATCTGTATTGTATACTATACTGTTGAAGAGAACTTTTTACATACAAAAAGGCATGAAATTTCAGAAGTTTAATATTTTTCTTTGGTGGATGATATTCTCTTCAGTACCCAAATTCACATAATTTACTTTTTTAATTTGTATTCCAAAGGTGCAACATTTTATGAAAACAAGCAGCTATTCTTTTCCATTTATTGATCAATTTTGAAAAGTGTTGTAATTATATGATTAGACCTCAAATCCAATACAACATTTTCATACCAAGTCTCTCTACATAATGGTAAAATATTTCTTATGCCCAGCCAGATGCTGTTCAGTTGGACTTTAATAATTTTTCATTAAGACTCAAAATATAGTATAACTAGGGAATAACTTCAAGAGTCCTGGTAGCATAATGCATGCACTGGGTCTCTAAACACAAGGTCAATGATTAAAATAAACCAGCAGCAATACTGGTTAAGAAGCTGTCTCCTCTCCTAGAGATCTCATCTCAGGAACCCCAGAGTGCAGTTCTAATCTTCCTTTAGGGTGCTCATGGTTTCATAATTGGCTAGCTGACTATTGCTTTGAGTTTTTCAGTGTGTCTTGTTTCAATGAATAAGTCTACTTTTTCAAAAGCTCATATTTGTTCTATGTCTATAAAATACATGTTAATATCTTGGTGAGAATATTTTACTGTTTTTTAATGAATCCCTCTACTAACTTAAAATATAATGATAAGAAAGACATTATTTATATTGAACATTGAAGTTCATTCAGACAAAGTGTTTTTTATTCTTTCAGTTTATAAATTCCTGACCAAATTCTTCCTTGGAATGAGCAACTATTCAATATGAAAGAGTAGACACATCTAATCCCATTTCTTCACACAAAACAGCAGACAAAATGGAGCGATTTGCATTTTGTCAGACTCTTCATTTTGCTATGGCATTCTGATCTACAGCAAATGTCTGTATTTGAAAGCTTCTCTGAAAGAAAATAATGCATGTTTTTAATCTTTCAGTATACACTATGAGTTTTATTATAGTTACAACTTCCTACTATTGCTTTTTCACAATCAGGGCACACGAATTTATATCAGTTTCCATATTATATATGATTTGTATCAAAGCCCACATTATCAATGGAAATACTTCATCCCAGGAGTAGCTTTTGTATTTTATAGAACAGATAATGTTCTTCAAGGAGCTTCTCTTTAGTGATTCGTCATTACTGATTTACTATTCAATATGTAATGAAAATTTCTGATATAGCAATATTCTAAATTGTGTTGTCTCTGTACCATCTAATGTGTTCTTACAGTGCTTCCTATTTGTGTTAATCTAAAAATGGAAGTTTTCCATTCCCTTTGCCCTATTGATCAGATAAATTGCATTGTTTTAAATCAAGCTGGTAAAAAGAATTTGCACTGGTTTAAGGCATTCTTTATTTGGTTAGTAATTAAATAATTCTGTAATTAGTCTTTGGGAAACAATCTAAAAATATACATGGTTTTATAAGACAAGCAGATCATTAATGTAATAAACTTGTGTCAAGTTTCTCATACATGCCAGGCATGGGTCTCTGCATTATTATGCACTGGTGATGAAAATATACAAAGTTCCTTGCCTTCAAAATGATGCATTCTTAAGATTCAATAATAAATTTAAATATTCAACCAGCTCATTGCCATTGAGCCAATACTGACTCACAGCTGCCCCCTGTGGGTTTTTGAGATTGTTACTGTTTACAGGAGTAGAACCCCCAATATTTCGCCTGCAGAGCTGCTGGGAGTTTTGAACTGTGGTAGTTTTGGTGCACCATGTGGGTCACAGCCCAATGCATAACCACTATACCACAAGGGTTCCTTTTAGTCTACATATTAGAGAAGTAAATGATATGTTAAAATATGTGTGACGTAGGAAAAAAAAGGAAGTGAACAGATGACTGAAGGAAATTCAGAGTGGGAATGGGGGTAAGGCGAATGGATCAAGCAGAAAGCTGAGACAGGTATTGCTGAGGAAACTAAACAAGGAACTGAAGTAGAAGAGATATGAGCAGCACAGTTATTGGAGTAAGTACCTTTTAGACAGATGATGGAATTATAGAAATCATTCTAGGCCAGAGTGAAGTCCTTAGTTTAGCGAATAGAACAGCAGCCAGTGGAAGGGCAGTAGAGCATGTGGCAGGACAGAGTGGTATAGATCAGAGAGAGAAGGAAGTGGAAATTCATGAAAGGCTTTGCGAGCTTTGAACATTTTGGCTTCTACTCAACTGAAATGGAGATCCAAGGGAGGATTTCAAAGAGTGATAGGAACTAATTTCCATTTTACAGGGATCATTCTGAATACTATGTGGAGAATACACTTGTGGTGGGTAAGTACAAAATTGATTTCAATAATTCAAAGGAAGAAAATGGGGTCTGGGTCCAGGTTGGTAGCAATAGAAGTAAAAAGTGATTGAAGTATGGATTTATTTTTAATATAGTACTGAGGAGGCTTCCTCACAGATTGTAATATTATATGAAAAAAAATCGCAATCCCAGGATGACCCTGATGTGTCTGATTGTGAGACAGAATGGACTTGGTATGAATGCAGTGAGGAAGGTCTGTTGGGAAAGCAGTTTACAGCACACGGATGCAGGTTGCCTCTGAAAGAGTCCGGTGGTGTTCATGCCTCTGCACAGTCTCTCCCACTCAGTGTGTACTACAATTAGTGGCTACCATTTAACAGGTACATTATGGCAAAGGTGATGTGGAGTTCATTCCAAGATTACCTAAATAACACTGTGTCTTCAGTTTAGCATGCTTGCTTATGCTTCCACTCTCTGACTGTCTTGCTCACAATTAGGAAAGTAATTTGCTACATGGCGTGAGCTTCCCTATGACAAAAATCAGATGGCAGGAAATTGAGGGTGATCACTGAGGCAGGGTGGGAGGAAGGTCTGGCTACAACCATCCACAAGTCAGAAATCCTACCAGTAATCACAAAAGGTTAAAGGCAAATCACCACCACCGCCACCCCATTAAGCCTGTCGATAAATTAGGTCAACTACTTGACTTTGTGGTTATAGTAAACTTGAACCAGAGATACTAACTCAATCCATCCCCATATTCATAGACTACAGAAATTGTACCATAATAACAATGGCTCAAAGAGAAAAAATGCTTTGAAAATGATGATGGAAACAAATGTACAAATGTGCTTGACACATGGATGCATGTATGTATAGTGATAAGAGCTGTATGAGCTCCCAATAAAATGATCACTGTGAAGGTCATGTGCTTATGTTAATTTCATGATTGGGATGTAGGGGTGGAGTATAGCCTGTTAATCTAGAGATTGCCATTGAGTAGCCAATGTGGGCTACTCTGTGTGGGCATGGCTTTCTCCTGAGACTTCTGGGAAATCTCGTGATATTTCCCTCATGGAGATGAGAAGCTATCTCCCCAGTTGTTGGAAGTTAGTCTCAGCGATGATGAATTATGGACAAGACAAGACAGCAGCGTCTGAGGAGCTGAAAGAGCCGGAGGAGACGCGACATTGCCTTACCCTGATGGATCCAGACCTCGGAAACTGGAGAAGCCATGTGGAGAACCCTGCCAGCGCCGGGATTCTGCACCCACTGACCTGTGACTTCGTGAGTTGGAGGGAGACCTTATAGACTGGTATCAGCCATATGCACTAATATTGGACTTATAACTTTGAATTAGACAGGCTCGGGCTGCTTTCTCAATGTCCCATTCCTTTTGTGTATAAACTCTACCCTTATATCTATATGCGTGCCTATGATTTTGCTTTTCTAGTTTACCCGGACTACCACAATCACAAAAAAAAGAAAATTTACCATAATAATAATTTGTTGTTTTAAGCCATTAAGTTTTGTTGTAATAAGCTATGCAGAAATATATGGGTAAATCAATCTTTTAAACTTATAAAACTCTTTTTAAAAATCACATGATTTGTGGTAAGATATAAAAGAATTCACTTATTGCTATTAATTCATTCCTTAATATCCCCTGCAAATAAAATATTTAAGAAAAGGAGAGGAGAATTATAGGTACTCTCAAATGCATATTTGAGAAAATTTCTCATTATATTGCATAATGAGGCCTTAATATTTTTGCAGTTATTGAGTTTATCTTGGGAGTATGATAGCACTTCAGCTTTAATAAAAAAGGTGCTCATAAAGAAAGGAAGACATATGTCTGAAAAATAAAATCAATGCATTATATAAAAAAACATACCATGAAACCTTCAAAAATACTTTTCAAAAATAAATTAAGAAGTTTTCATCTTTAAGAATAATTTAAAACATATTATTTAAGAATTTAAAGAACTAAAAATGCATTAAACATAAAAAGAAGAGTAAAATACCAATTTCCATTTATTTTAGCACTTAATATTCTCAAAACATATTATATAGATATCTTTGACAATCATGTTTGATCATAGAGTTTGATTTCTGTAACTTCTGGTGTATTGGGAAAAATTATTTATTCAAATATGATCAGTTCTTACTTGTTGTGAGTAACTAAGATATTTCTTATGAGAAATACAAACAGTTCCCAACAAAATACAATCAAATATTATATCAATTAATCATTAATGTAAAAATTATAAGAACTACTGTAGACACATACATCTGGAATTTTTAAGATCAGGTTATATTTATGAATACTCAACCATGTCAACAGTAATAAAGTAAAACAGTAATAAAGTTAAGTAAAACTTGACAATGAGCTAGACACTGTTCTAACTACTTTTAGCTACTGCCCTATTTAACTGATGAAATAACCTTATGGGGTGGATGCTATGATTAACTAGACTTTATTGAGTCACAAAGAAATAATTTCATTTAGCCCAATATTTAAAAATCTGTGAAGTAGTAAAGTCAGGCTTAAACCAGTCTGGCTGCTGAGGGGTCAATCACTTGGCTGTTAACCAAGCCATGGGTGTTGTGAACTCACCAGCCACTTTACAAGAGAAGTGGGCAGTGATCTGTTTCTATCAATAGTCACAGCTTTGGAAACACTATGAGGCAATTCCACTCTGTCTTCTAGGGTCACTCTGAATTGGAATCGACTCAGTAGCAGGGGATTTGGTCGAGCGTTAGGATTCATTCTCTTAGCCACTACACTGCAATCTTATTAAAGAGGGGTAGCAAATGAATTTAATAAAATTTGTTTACTTGTGCATACAAATTATTTTAAAATATCCATCTGAAGAATTAGCCAGATCAAATAGCAGGATCTAAGAGGAAGGCCAAAAGAAAGGTGATTTACTCTTATGCTTTTTATAGTGCAATCTCTCACAGTAGGTACCACAAATAAAACTGTAAGTGCTAAGATTACAATTAATCAATGGAACGTTCACATTCAAAATTTTTTTCAAATCTAATATCAACTTTAGTAAATGTATGGTTTCTTTTATAACAGTTCAAATTTCCTTGACAGTAACTAAGGTTTATAACCCTTGTCAATTTGAGTCACTTTCATATGCCATTCACCACAAACCAGTTGGAATGCTACAAAGTGGAAACTTTTCTTTAGGATGTATTTGAATAACAAGTATAATTTTTTGAACTGAGAATTTACTGTTTTTATTTTTGTTGAAAGTGCTAATGGAAGCTTTTTTTACTATGTCATATAAAGAGCTGGAAGGTTTTCAGTCTGACCTAACAAAAAGAAAACAGCTGGACAAATTGAAAACTAACAATTCTTCTTAAGTCTATCAGAGAATTAGAGTCATGGGAAAAGCCATTAACCCCAGAAGGTAGAAAAAGCAGCACACACTCAGAAGCACAGCTTCCTTGGAACAGAAACCCAGAAGCTTATGCTTTCTGCTGAAACCAAGTGTTGTAAGAACAATTAACTTGCAATTGATAAATTGCTGGAGGCTCAGTGAGAAATAAAAACTTAGGAGGGAGGAGTGATTGGAGGACCCCAAACTTCCATGAGTTTTATTTCCAGGAACCCAACTACATTCTCATTGTAAAATTAAGAGGAAAATCCCAGACTGCTTTTAACATGAGAGGGGAAATATAACTATTTTCAAATACCACCAAAGCATTATCTTCTTCTTAAACAAGGCCTGCCATTGAAGAAAATGATTTAATCAATGCTTAATTGGCAGTGAAGAAAAGAAATACCCACTCCAACCAAATCCCTTTCTCCTCTGGAAGGGGAAACAGCCATCTGAGAAGTACTTGTGAAAGTCATAGCCTGTAGATATAGTTCCACTTCATGCCTGAGGCATAACCATAAGACTACAGAACTCCTGCCCACACAGTCACCATATAGGTGGATCTCCTGCATAATAATCAGAATTTACAATTTTTAAAAACTGCAAGCAAAAAAACGAGGAACACTGAAAGCTGAGAACTTGTGTAGAAGTCTGAGGAAACAACAGCAACAAAATAATAGTACAGACAAAGGAGAGAAGGCTTGAAAAGTTCGTCTCTAACAGCGACAGCAACAACTAACATAGAATCAGTCCTAGTCAGATGAACAGAGAGCTTCTCCCTAAAAAACCGAGTGACAGCAATTCCTTTTAATGGCATACCAGGTTTGACTTTCAAGGACATTACCAGCTGTACTAAGAGACCCCCAAAAGTAAAAGCCACACAGTATTTAAAAGGGCAGAAAACATAAAAATAAGATTCAGCTAAGCCTTATCATCTGACCCAACAAACAGACTCCTAGATATTTACTTAAATGAGCTGCAAAATCATATACAAATGTTTACAGAGCTTCATTCATAACTGCTCCAGATTGAAGGCAACCAAGATGTTCTTTAATAGCCAAATGAAGAAACAAACTGTGCTACATCGTGCAATGGTATACTCCTCCCTGATAAGAAAGAAATGAGCTACCAAGCCCCAAAAATGACATGGGGGAAAATTAAATGAGTATTACTCATTGGAAGAAGCAAGTCTAAAAAGACGTTTCAACTGTACTGTTCCAAAGATATGACAATCTAGAAAGGACCAATTCATAGAGTCTGAAGTTGAGGAGTTAAGCTGTGTTTACGATGGCTAAGTGTTCATGAGACTTGGGCAGTGAAATTATTTTAAAGCAAAAAAAGCTATCCTGTATGAAACTATACTGGTGAGCAAATGATATTAGGCTTTTGTGAAAATCCATACCAGTGTACAACATGAAGGGTGAACTCTAATGGGAATGATGGACTTTACTTAGTAATAATATATCAGTATTTCTTCAGTAATTGTAGCAAATGTGCCATACTATTGAAAGGGGCTAATATGGAAAGCTGTGTGGTGAAAAGTTATTTGAGAGCTCTCTATGCTTTCTATATAGCTCTTCTTTCACTCTGCAAAGGAGTGCAATGAAATAACATTATAGGTGTTCATGGAGATGATGGGGGGTAGGGGCTAATTTCCTATTCTATCCATTCCAAAGTGTGCGCACACACATACAAAGAAAATGGGAAAGGTTAAGTAAAAAAGAAAACATCTAAAACCCCCTCTAGTTAAACCACTTCAGATCAAACTTTTGCTTTCTCCTGAATCCATGCAGGACATAGTTTATATATACTTTTTTACACTGTCCCTTCTCTCATAACATATATAGGTATATATTTCTCCATCTCCTTCCATTATTTATATACTAACTTACATGGATATTTAATCACCCAAACCAGAGTACAAAATCTTGAGATCGTCCCTTCCATCTCTTTTATACACTGCCCTTTGTTTATCTTCACTGTGTCTGTACCATTTTGATCCCTTGAAGACCTCCTTCCCTACCACTAGAGCTCCGTGAGAACTCTCAGCCCAAATGCAGACCACTGGCCCAGAGAACCGTGCCAAGGTGTGTCATGTGAAAGTAGCAGCTGTTCAACCACTTGTATTGATCCTACTAAGCCCAGTTTTCATGGTTCTTAGGAGACCTATCTAACTTCAACAAGTATAGAAGATTGCATTGATTGCAATCTGCATATTCTCAAGGTCCCTGGCATTTTTAGGAATAGAAAATGCTCTTACATCCCCTTCAAAGAGGGAAAATTATACAAAAACATATTGCTGTCCCATTATATCAAGGTGATTTCAATCCATTGAGTGTGGCAGAGAGGAAGTGGCCATATGTGGTTTACTAGGTTGTAATCTTAGGTTGTAAACTTTATAGAAATAGATGACCAAGTACATCTCTCAAGGAGCTACTGAGTAGGTTTGAACTGACAGATTTTCTTTCAGTTAGCAACTGAGCATTTAACCATGGTAAAAACCAGGATTCCTTTACATAAAAATAGCTGAAGCCCTTAAAACATGTCTTCTACTGATTCTCATCATATAATGCTGTTTTCATGAAAATATAGACATTAGCATGGCTTCATTTTCATCAGAGTACTGTGGGGGTGGGAGTTGGGAAACCGAGTGGTTTAATCCAAAAACAAGTCACCTGTACTTGGGGTAAGCAAGAGATTTTTCAAATAGATTACTATTTGATACCTTTAGGTGTCACCCAGGCCTTTCCTAATTAGAGCAACACTATGTATAGCAGAACAAAACTCTAGCCATTCTGGCATCATGCTCACAATTGTTATCTTTGACCCCATTGTTTTCAGCAACTGCATCAATCCATCCTGTTGAGGATCTTTCTCTTTTTCGCTGCTCCTCTTCTTTACCATTCATGAAGTCCTGTACCAGTCCTTTCTGCTGATAGCATGTCCGAATTAAGAATCACCATCATTGGCTTCACCATCAAGAATCATTTATATGCACCGCTTCGAATATATATTTGTTGGTTTTCTTAGCAATTCATAGAACTTTCAATATTCCTCACAAGGACCTTAATTCAAATGCATCAATTCATCTTCTGTCTTCCTTGTCTTCGATGTCCAACTTTCTCATACATACGACATGATCAACATGCAACTTGAGTCAGGTGCACCTTAGTCCTCAAAGTAATACTCTTATTCTTTTTTTTTTTTAAAGCATTTATCAATTAATTTTTTTTCTTAAAAATCCTTTTATTGGGGACTCATACAGCTCTAATCATAATGTATACATACATACATACATACGTTGTGTCAGTAGTTTCATCTTTTCTGGGGTGGGGTTCTCTTTTTTGTTTGTTTTTTTTTTTGATTTGTGAGAAGTAAGCCAGTTTTATAGGGCAAGTAAGCTTAGGCAATTAGCATATCGTGATCTTCAAAATTAGCAAGTGAATGGCAGCACAGCAGCAAGTCAGACTTCAGAGGCCAGGGCTGTTTACAGTTACAAAGGCGACAAACTACAAACCCCAGGCAACAAACTGCAACAGAGTTCAGGCATATCCAGCCTGTAGCCAGGTCAAGCATGTCCGGGCTGGATGGCTCCTGACAGGTGCCCCTTTTTTATTTTTTCAAGTAATATCCTCCCGGGAACTCCGCCTGTGTTAGGTTGCCAGGACACACACTCAGACCTTACCCGTCATCGGTCAATGGCCTTCTAATGTCACCATGGCCTGTCTTTGGTTGGTAAAGAGTGCTCCTGATCTTACCCGTCATTGGCTGTCAAGTTCAGCTCACGGAGGCAGATGGTCTTATCAATACTCTTATTCTTCATCACATCACAGAAGTCTTTTTCAGCAAATTTACTTCATATAATGTCATTTGATATCTTGACTGCTGCTTCCATGAGAATTGTTTTGGATCCAAGCAAGATCAAATCCATGACAACTTCAATCTTTTCTTCATTTACCATGATGCTACTTTTTGTGAAAATGTCAGTTTTCTGTATATTGAATTGTAGTCCGCACTGAAGGCTGAAATTTCTTATCTTCATCAGAATGCTCCTTTACTGCTTACATTGAAGGAATCAAGTAGTGACATCTACCTATTTTAGGTTGATAACAAGTCTTCCTTCAAACTTGATGTCATATTCTTCATATCTAGCTTCTCTCATAATTTGTTTAACACAGTGACTGAATAATAAACATGATAAAAAGAAACATCTCTGACACACACATTTCTTTAAGCTCTCTTGTATTCCCCTGTTATCTCGCCACAAATGCCTCTTGATCCATGTATAAGTTCTGCATGAGCACAGTGAAATATTTTGGAATTCCCATTCTTCTCAAGATTATCCATAACTTATTATGGTCTATACAGTCTTTGCATAATCACTAACATAAGTAAATATCTTTCTGATATTCTTTCTTTCAGTCAAGATCTATCTGACATCAGCAATGATATCTCTTGCTCATATCCTCTTCCAAATCCAGTCTGAATTTCTGCCATCTGCTGTGACCATTGTTGGATAATCATCAGCAAAATTTTATTTCAGATGATATTGATGACATTGTTCTGTAGTTTACAAATATTGCTCATTCATCTTTCTTTTGAATGAGTGCAAATAAGGATTTCTTCCTGTCAGTTGGCCAAGTAGCTGTCTTCCAAATTCCTTGGCATAGTGAATGCTTCTCATCCCTCATCAATTTTTTGAACCATTTTAATAGATATCCCAGTAATCTACCAGTCTTGTTTTTGGACAATGCCTTCAGTGTATCTTGGAATTCCTCATTCAGTACTAGTGGTTCTTGTCCATATTCTTCTACCTCTTGAAAAGGTTGATTTGAACATTAGGTACTGTGACTCTGTGTATTATTTGCATCTTCTTTTGATGCTACTTGCATCCTTCATTATTTTGCCCATATAATCATTCAATATCATAATTTAAAGTAAATGTTTCTTCAGTTCTTTTACTTTAAGATGTGCTGAAATTGTGCTTCTTTTTTGGTTTTCAAACTTTGGCCTTTGCTCATTTCATTCTAATACATTGTCTTTTTCAATGACCCTCTGGAATTTTCTTTTAGGTCCTTTGATCTCATTATTTTTCATATTTGCTTAACTGCTCTATAATTCAGAACAAGTGTTGGGTTTGTTCTTACATGTGCTTTGATCCTTTCTTCCTTATATGTCCTTTTAATGACCTTTTACTTTCTGTATACATAATAAAGGATTATATATAATATTGTTGGAGTCATCCCATGGCTCAACAGATCTTTTATCTTTCGTATTCGATGTGCCAAATCTGTCCTTGAGATGCCCTCAAAATTCAGCTGGGATATACTCAAGAACATACTTTGGCTCTCATGGACTTGTTTTAATTACCTTTAACTTCAGCCTGAATTTACATATGAGCAATTTGTGGTCTGTTCCACAGTCTGATCCTGGCTTCATTTTAGCTGCTAATAATGAGATTCTCCATTGTTTTTTCTCACAAATGTAGTCAATTTTAATTCTGTGTATTCCATCTGGAGGAGTTCATGTGTGTAGCTGTCTTTTATATTGTTGGAAAAACTATTTGCAATGACGTAAGTTTAGTTTGCAAAATTCTATCATGCAATCTTCAGCTTCATTTCTATCACTAAGGCCCTATTTTCCAGCTACTGCCCCTTACTTTTTGTTTTCAAATCTTACATTGAAATAAAAAATAATTATCAATGAAAATTTGCTATGTTTGATCAACTTCTGACTGAAGAAATTGGTAAAACCCTCTCATTTATGAACCACTATGTTTAGTGATTGCACATAAATACAAATAACAGTATTGCTAACACTTTATTGTCAACAGTTTTATTGAAAATGAATGTGAAATTTTCTCTTAAATCTGTCATTCCATGTTTAGTAAACTTATGACTATATACTTGAAAATGGTCAATACCAGTCCATTTCAAGTCAATAACTTCTAAGATATTGATTTTTATGCATTCCATTTTATTTTTTTAATTTTTCTAGATTCATACTTCATTTATTTCTTTTCAATTATTAATCGTTGCTTTGCAGCCATTTCTCCTCCTTTTCAGTGAGGCTTCATCAGTAAATTAAGATTTTTAAAGGTTTTACTCCTGAAGGCCTTATTTCTTCTATGCCATTATGGTCAGCTCTATTTTGAGAAGATAGCTAGCCCTAAGTCATATTTGAAGTGCTTTATGACCTAAGGGGCTCACCTTCTGGCACTGTCTCTGAAAATGATTTTCTGTGGTTCTTGAGATTTTTAGACCCTTAAAATACTCCTCTCTTATTTGTATTTTTTAAATGCTCAGTGCCTCTAAAATGGATGGTCTATTCCTTCTTTACAATTTGTTCTTAGTCTGAAAGCTCTAAAAAGCTGACTCTACTAGTTGAAGTACCAGTGACATATCTTCAGTATTACATCGACACACAAGTCACTGCAGGAGGAAAAACTGACAGACAAGTGGATAGGGAGCAATATAAATTGCCTGATGGGGCATGTACACAGGTGAATATACTCATATATGATATTGGGGAAATAGATCAATGTACATACACTTATAGGGTTAGTATTAGTATAGCAGATGGACATTGGACCTCCACTCAAGTACTTCCTCAATGCAACAACATTTTGTTCTATTAAATTGACATTGCATGATGCTCACCTTCCCAACACGATCACTGAAGACAAATGTGTGCATAAGCAAAGGAGGGGAAGAAAGCTGATGGTGCCCAGCTATCAAAAGATGTAGCATCTGGGGTCTAAAATGCTTCAAAATAAACAAGGAGCCATCTATTTCAGAAGCAACAAAGCACACATGGAAGAAGCACACCAGCTTGTGGTACCACGAGATGTCACAGAGATCCATTAACAGGCTTCAAGAACTAAAAATCATAGCATTGCATGCTCACCTTCCTGACATGATTGCTGACGACAAATGTGTGCATAAGCAAATGTGGTGGAGAAAACTGATGGTGCCCGACTATCAAAAGATCTAGCTTCTGGGGTCTTAAAGACCTGAAAGTGAAAAAGCAGCCACCCAACTCAAAAGCAATAAAACCCACATGGAAGAGGCACACCAGGCTGTGTGACCATGAGGTGCCCAAAGGATCCGACATCAGGCATCAAAGAACTAAAATTATATCATTATAAATGAGGGTGTGTTAGTCCAGGTAAACTAGAGAAACAAATTTCATAGACACACATATGGATATAAAGGTACAGTTTATAAATAAAAGGAATAGAACATTAAGAAAGCATCCCATCCCAGTCCAGTTCAAAGTCTTAAGTCTGATATTAGCTCATATGCCCGACATCAGTCTATAAAGTTTCCCTCTGACTCACAAAGTCACAGGCCAGTGGGTGCAGAGTCCCGGTGCCTGCAGGGGTCTCTCCATGGTACCTCGCAACACCATATAAATTGATCTCCCTTTTGACCATTTTCAATTTAATTTAATTTTTAATATTTTCTGTTTTCTTTTCCACTAAGACTTTTCTCTCTTTTATCTTAACATTGTTGTAGGGTTTTGTTTGTTTCTTACTTCCTGCTTATGATTTGTATGATTTTTTGTATATAAAATCCAGGATAGGGCTGAGCTCCGGTGGTGTAGTAGTTGTGTGTGGAACTGGGGCCCACTGAGTTGGTGGTTCAAATCAAGCAACAGCTCTCCAGGAGCAAGGTTGGGCCTCATACTCCCACCAGAGGGCAATGATGCCCCCCCAGAAAAATACAGGATGGCTAAATTTATAGGGACAAGAAATTGATTAAAAATTACCCAGGGCATGCATGAGAGATTAAAGGGAAATGGATAGTTAACGTCAATCAATATGAGACAAAAATGTTCTGAAATTGATTGTGGTGATGATTGTCCAAGTCTTCTTAATATGACTGAATGATAAATTTGCATGATGTATAAATTATATGCCAGTAAAACTACTAAATACCAAACATCAAAGGCTACTACTTACTTAACAATTTGTTAAATAATGCACTTTTTACTATAGATGTATATAAATTATATATAATTTAAGGTAAGTGTGTACTTTGAATCTTGCTCGGCTCTATACACTTCCTTAGCTCTAGTCAGGCTTTTTATGCTGAAATAGCAAATACACTTTTCAGTGACCTCCTCTGTTGACATAAACACAGATGCCAAGAAGATTATCATCCATTCTCCACAGCTACCTAAGTCACCTCAAAGCTAGAGGTGTGTCATAATGGAGATATGACAAGGACAAGGGGTG
This sequence comes from Nesogale talazaci, assembly GCA_004026705.1. Classification (NCBI taxonomy): domain Eukaryota; kingdom Metazoa; phylum Chordata; class Mammalia; order Afrosoricida; family Tenrecidae; genus Nesogale; species Nesogale talazaci. The sequence continues at coordinate 29,766 of PVJH01005353.1, read as the reverse complement.
CCATAACAAATATGAGGGTAAGTAAAAAATACGTTGCCATTAGGATTCAGTTTTACAAAACATGTAAATAGCTCTAACATTGGATGACTTCAGACAAAATTTCTCAGTAATACACTGATTTTCGTCTTAGTAGGATGCCTTCAAAAATGTTAAATCTAAATAGGAATTTCAGTAGAGATCTTCTGGCCCAATTAAATTCCAGGCAGAAGTCAGCTCAGGATGTTAAGGCAACTATTTTTTTTATATTCCAAAAGATTAGTCTTCAAAGATTTTCCAGAGGTGCTTGGGATGACCATGAGGGTTTATTAGAAAGAAGTTTTAAGAAATCAGGAAATTTATGCAGGAACTTTCTTCCCCATCACAAAGTGTCTACTCATTCTTCAATAGTAGCAAGGGCTATCTTATAAGAATTTCATTGGAAAACCAGACCCCATCCATTACATAACTTAACATTGCCTAATCAGAGTTCATTTTGTTCCTAAAACATAAAGAACATTTCAAAGCAGCATGATTATGATCCCTCCAGAAAGTCAAAACTTCCATGTAACATGGTATAAAATAAAGAGGACAAAATTCTGGGAAGGATTAAAGAGATGCAAACAATGCTTTGAGTATATAGAAATAACAAGATAGAGAATATGTAAAGAAATAGTAAATTTTCATTTTGATATTTTTATTTAATTCAGGTTTCTAACATTTTGCAATAATATATTTTTAGTGTAGAAGTAAGTTTCTACCTACCCTTATATACCCAAATCATAAGCTCTGAGAGCTTTCAGAGTCAGCTTCACTTTCACCTGTTACAATCACCCACAACTATGCTCCTAAATAGTGAGGAACTAAACATAAAGTCTACTCTGAGGAGATCCACAACTAGTTATCTCCCAGAGCCTAACAGCTTCCTGGGAGGGAGTTTAATGCTCCCAGGACCTGTAGAGTCTAAGGTCCTTTGCATGATATTGAAATAGACAACTATAAAGTGGCACCCGAAAGTGCAAAATAGGTTCATGTAACTTCCCAAAGGTCCACATTCTTTCTGGAGATTATCTTATTCAGACTAGAAAACCCAATACGCAAAAATAGCACCATAAAGGAGACAGAAAAGCAACAAAAGAAAAAAGACAGATACACTTGAGTAGAATTATATTTAATGTAATAAATCATGCACATCCCCAAATATGTATTTATTTTGTAAACACAAAGCATACCACAACACCAGTCACAAGAATCACCCTGGTTTTGCAACTGAATAATAAATATAGCACCTTAAACTATCGGACTGCCAAGTTGGATGAAAGAGTGGAGAAGGCAGCACCTACTGACCTCAAGCTCCACAGCCTTTTCCAGCTTCTGGAGGAAAAGACACAGTGAGTCAGCGTGGAGAGAGCGAAAGCACTCAGAGTCACAGAATAATGGATCTCTTGGAAGCCCTTGGTGGGGGACATAAAGCACCTGAAGGGTCTTGCAGGAGCAGGAGTTGGGGGTTTCCAGAGGAAAGGAGATGGACAATAAATCTTTCAATACCCAAGAAAACAGGCTTTCGGTTAAAGAATTGTAAGCATTTTGTAGAGAACCATCTGCTCCACTGCTGCAAAAGTGAACATACAAAGGCTATCAGATCCAGCCTGAGGAAGATGGACGAATATCACCCACTCGAAATAATTGGTTGCTTAACTTTCGCTTGCAGATTAGCACAAACTAATTGACAGAAGACACGTTGCTGGGAATTTCCAGAACACTTCCCAAATGGTTAGAGACACTTTATTGATCATAAAAGCGTTCCTCATGCAAAGGAAGGAATGCTGAGGCGGCACTCCTGTCTACCATAGGCTGCAGTTTGCAGCGATAAACTTCCCAGCGCGATCAAGCTTTCAGAATGCTGTTCACGCTGCAGCCGTTATCTTCACATGCTGACACATGTAATCTAACATTCTCACTTTGCCACAGTAGGAACAATCGCTTGACAATTTGATTACAGTTTCCTGTCAGCTCATGCACGGAATATTTCTGTGAGCTCTCAGCAATGGGAAAATATTTTGATTTTGAAATGATAGTGATCCATGATGAAAAAAAATGTCTTTGAAATATTGATTTCTGATAACAAATCAAGATCTGCATAAAGGAAACTGCTTTAAATGCCTGTGAATAATCACTTGTTAGATTACAGAAGGAAAGAGGTGGGTATGTAGAGGGTGTACCAACTAAACGAGAAAAGCTCTTACATTGCAGATACACTGAAGGAAGTGGATCTTGTGACAGAAGACCTGCCATCAGTGTTCAGTGGGCTGGTGGGGACAACCAAATTAAAATTCTATTGTCCCTTTATGAAACATGCTTGTTAATATCCCTTAAAAACGACTCATCCTCCTTCAAGCAACTAAAGGTTATTGGACACAAAAATTGAAAGAAATCATATAGGAAATGCAAATAAAAAATGAAACTTTCTCAAGGAAAAGGCAAAACATGTCTTCTTTTTATAAATAATTGTGTCTGTGCTTAAATGAACTAACCTCAGCCACTAAAGGTCATATCTATCTGTAAGAATTTTTGTTCTTTGCTAAAAAAAAAAACGGAGAAAAACCTTTTTTCAATATGAGTCAGATTGGCTCTCTATGACCCTTAATAGAGATGTGAAATAGGATTTGTCTTGAAATATCGACCTTTCCACCAAAATGAGAATATGCCAAGAAAGACCTTCACATTTTCTCTTTTTGGTGTTACTAATCTCCAGAAATCAGTCATTCAAAATAGTTACCACCAGCACTTTAGGCACTTATACATGATAGTAGCTCTTCACAGGAGAAAAAAACTGAAATTGTTTCGACAAATGAGTAAGATAGAAATGGACACAAGATCAGTCTGAAAAATCATGGAATTTTAAATGGAGGAAAATGTTCTAAAATGAAAACCTATTACTGGAGCTAAAAGTAATTTATAGGTAGACCAGTAAAACATGTGTACCTCAATAATGCAATCAATCACTTTACCTAAAATCTAGCTACTCGGCAATGTAATACTCTAGCATGGATCTAGTTTTTTTCGAGCTGCTATTAGTCAAATAGCTTTTAATGACTTCTACTTTTAGACAATATTTGGGGCTATTTAAATCTATAATTTGCCCGACATTTCCTCTTTAAGAAGCATACAATCATAAATGCTGCCATTACTTATATCCTGGTTACAAGACATAGGATTTGAAAACAAACTTAGTAGTAGTATTGAGTCTTGTGGCTTTATAATGTACACAGTCCTGTGCCCATGTACATGTTTTTGTTCCAAACACAAGCTTGTCCTATAAAAATTGATATTTTGATCAAACGAATGCTAACCACACTGGATTACAAAATGGAGGATGGTCATGTAACTGCCAAATCACATTATTTATACATCGGCTAAAGTGGTACAAGCCAAATTATATCACTATAAGGAAAACTCACAAACTCACTGTCATCAAGTGGACTCCAACTCTTAGTGTCCCTGCAGGACAGAATAGATTGTCCCTTGTGGATTTCTGAGACAGTAAATTTCTAAAGGAGTAAAAACTCTTGTCTTTCTCCTATGGAGGGGCCAGATGTCTAACCATTACAACAAGTTGTACCATTTCTTTATACCTTGATATTGATTACTGTCAGAAACTTGTGGTTAATATACAAAATTTTCAGAGAGTATTTTTTCACTATTGCCATAAAAGTGAAATGCTGGATACCAACAGTGTTGATAAGTGAGGAGTTGGTCTATGTGACATACTTCAAAAGACGGAAGTATGGGGACTCAAGAGAGCATAGAATGAGAGTCTTAGGGAAGGGAGTGTGTATAAATAAATGGTTGCATAGAATATATTGCCTTTGAATCTGGTTTCCCTAATATATCAAAATGCAGTTGAGTTCCATTCGTGTTGTTATGTGTATTAGTAGTTCATTACTTTTATTACTGAGGAGATTTTTTATTATCTATGCACTGTAACTTAGACTGAATCCAGGTTTGGTAATTTCAAATAAAACAGTTGTAAGTATGCAGAGACTAGAGTTTTTATGCTTGTGTTTTTTATTTATTTATATTGATGTTGCTGTTATAGAGGACATACACAACAAAAAAACAAATTTCAATGGTTTCTACATGTATACTGTAGTGAGTTGTGCAACGTGGTGTGTTCTTAAATCTTTTTTTCCATTAACATAAGCACCCTGCCCCTAAGCCTCCTATATAATCTGTTGTTATTTTTGCCAATTTGAGTCACTATAGATAGTGTCTTTAACACATTAAAGATCATATATTTTGAAATCAAGAAGTTAAAAATCAAGCAACCAAATCAATGGGAAAGAGTGGGGAAGTAGTGGAAATCCAAAACCCATCTGCAAGTTAACACATTAAAAACCGAATAAGTTCAGGATCCATCTGCAATGTGTTAAAAAAAAATACAATGCTCACAATAGCCATTGTTTACTCATTAAGTGAAACTATTGTCCAATTTGAAAATCAGTTGAAGAAAGATTTTTGGTTTAAGGTTTAAAGCTTATCTGAGAGAAATAATTCTAGCGAGTCATTCACCCCTTTATGGTTCTAGAAATCTGAAGTTCATGGGGCTTTGAAGTTCTACTCTACATTTTCCCTATCAAGGTGATTTTTTAAGTATCTTTGATTGAAGAGGTCAAGAATGGTAGGTGGTCTTATGCAAAAAAAAAAAAAGGGGGGGGGGGCACATGGACATGATGGCACTTAGCCACATAGTCCATTTTCTCCCTTATTCCTGCTCCTCTTTCTTCTCACATATTCACATATTGGTTTCTGTAGGAACATAAGGCTCCATTTATTTTGGAAAAATATCTAGAGGTGAAATTACTAGCTTATATGATCATAAAATGTATAATTTTACAAAAATTCACAAAATGTTTTTGAAAAGTGGTTGTGTGGCTTGCATTCTTATATGCAATGTATAGAAATTTTATTGTTTCACATCCTTGGCAGCATTTGGTATTATCTTTTTATGTTTTTGTTCCTAATATTCTCAACAATTTTTATAATATCACTTGGGTTTGATTATGTATTTTCCTAATATTATTGATGTTGAGCATCTGATATACTTCATTGCTATCCTTAAACCTTCTTTAGTGAAGTGTCTGCAAAATCTTTACTCATTTAAATTAGACTGATTTCTTTAATCATTTTTATACCCTTTTAAAAATATTGGTTACTTTTTGGAAGAAAAATGATACTATCTGCTCCCTTCATGCTTTATACCTTGGAAGCCCTACATATGATTACTATGAGCCTACTCAATGGCAGTGAGTATTCTTTTATGAATCCCTCTATAATCTATATGCAAGTGCTCCAACAGATGTGATGGGCAAATATTTTCTCCAGCTTGTGGATTATCATATTTTAAAAATTAATTTAACAGTGTCAGTAAAAGACATTTTAATTAATTTTAAATAACTCTTACTTATCCTTTCTTTTTTAATTCTTATTGAGTGCAATTTGATTTTGTAATAAATTTCTGCCTAACCAAAGGTCACACTGAATTCTTATGACCAAAAACCAGATGAGTTATGGGATTACATCAAGGGTATTGTACATGAAGAAAGTAATAAGTCCCTAAGAAGAAGAAGAAGAGAGAGAGAGAGAGAGAGAGAGAGAGAGAGAGAGAGAGAGAGAAATGAAGGAACCATACAGATGTCAGAAGGGACTCTTGAACTTTCTCTAGAAAATAAATTCAGATAAGAAAATGAAAGAAATTATGAAATTAGCTGAACAGACTATTTTGAAGAGAGGCATGAAAAGATAAAGTATTAAAGAAATTGTGTGGGCTATTGGGGCCATATCTGACCTCTTCAAATTTATTAGCGGGAAGAAGGGTCCAAGCTAACATTTGCCTAATGATGATTCTTATGATTCCAAGTCAAATATGCTTCTGCCCGCCACCTTTCTTTATCCTATTCTGACACAAGCGTTCATCATTCTTTCCATGACAATTGACTTTTTTGCTGAGTTTAATAACCAATCGCAAAGGCCATACAGAATTCACAGATAATACCCACAATTATGGGGATTCATTAACGAAGTAAGGAGGCTAGCATCAAAAAACTATGGGGATATACTCCTTTTGTCTATTGTGTCCCTGCTCAACCATTCTGACAGGCACATCTCTCTCTTTCTGGTCCTTGGTCTCTGCTTCAAGGCCACTGCTTCAAAGTCTTCCTGTGGATCAGGCAGCAGGAAGCCTACTGGCCTGTCTCAAAATCTCATCACCGTTCCTGCATTCTCTTTCATGGTTTCAGTGCTGATCATCTGCTGCCTCTCCAGAGACCGTCAATGTCTTCATTTCACACTTGTTTTTGGTGGTCATAGAAGTCTTTCTCTTCTGAATTCTGAAGTGGCTTACATTTTAACCACAGGATTAAACTAACCAATTCCTGTCATAGACTATATACCATATTGCATGCCCCTCCTCCCCATCATTTTATAGGAATTGAAAAGGCTATAAAAACCATACCAAGTAGTTTCACTTCAAGTATTATAATGAAATTCAACTTGGAAAGCAACATGAGAAAAACAGATACAATATTCCTCAACAAGAAGGAAATGAATCAGCTAAAAACTGAGCTACAATGGTGCAGGATTATATGCTCAGAATATTGAAAGATACAGGAGGCATAAAGAGAAGATGGAAAATGCAGAGTCACTGTATCAAAAAGTTGGTTTACATTCAACCTTTTGAAAAGATAGTATATGACTAAGAACACATGGCATTGAACAAAGATCAAATAGCACTTAAGGAAGTGAAGAAGAACAGGGCTTCAGAAATTGACACAAGACTAACTGAAATGTGTCAGCAAATGGATGTTGGAAGCACTCACTCATGAGTGACTATAAATTTAGAAGATGGCTACCTGACCAACTAACTTGAAGTTATTCTTATTTGTTCCCCTGTTAAAGAAAAAAGGTTATTTGACTTAATGAAAATATTGTCAAATAGTTTCCTTAATATCACATTCAAGTAAAACTTTTCTGAAAATAATTCAAAAATGGTTGTAGCAAAATATTAACGGAAGTTCAAGTCAAATTCAGAAGAGTAACTGGAAATAAGGGATATCACTCCTTATTTCAAATGGTTATCAAAGAGATGTTTTACATGTGTTTTATTGACTATGATGAGACAAATATACATATATATTATTAAAAAGTATGGATAACTGAGAAATAGAAATTCTATTGAAAATTAAATGGAACACTTATTTAGGTGCATATGAAATCTGTACATAGGCAATTATTCAGATAGATCAAGAAGATAATACATAGTTTAAAATCAAGAAAAGTCTGTACTATCTTGTATATTTTCACCATATTTATTCAGTCTGTTTGCTGAGGAAATAATCCAAGAAGCCTCGACTATGTACATAAAGAAGAACATGTCATCAGGATTGGGAAAAAGTTAACATCTGTGATAATCAGTTGATACAACCTTGTTTGCACAAAGCTAAGAAAATGTTAAGCATTTATGGATACAGGTTAAAGACTATGGCCTTCAATATGGATTGCGCCTCAACATAATGAAAACAAAATCCTCACAACTGAATCAATAGACAATATCTTGGTAAATGAAGAGTATATTGAAGTTGACATGATTCCATTTTAGTTTTATACATAATTAACACCAATAGAAATAGCAATCAAAACATCAAACGATGTGTTTCCTTTGGGCAAATTTGTTCCAAAAAGTGTTCTTTAGTGTGTTAAAGAACTAACATACCACTATACGGACAAAGATATACCTGACTAAAGCCATGGAATTTTCATTTGTATCATATTATGAAAAGTTGGATCATTTATAAGGAAAACCAATTCAGTAACCATATTTTGATACCTTGGCATTATGGTATTGGTAAAACAAAATATTGATTACCATAAACTTTCAGAAGAACAGATAATAACTCAGAAGAAATACAGATGGATTGATATAGAGGATGAAATAGTCTGCTTAAAGATAACAATGATTATGAAGATCACTGTGAGTCAGAACCAACTTGATGTCACCTACCAATATAATAACCACACAAGATCATGATTTTCTCCTAGTCCCAAAACAGTGCATGGCATAATTTAAATCATGACATGTATGAAATCACAGTGATATCTATCATAAAGAAATGGGCAAGTCATATTGGTGTTTTCTAAATCAGACAAAATTATATTAATATTCATCATTATTTAAATATTTATATATTATGAAATCATGATCATTCAGTTAAAATATAAGAATGCATATCATTACAATGGTCAACCATTTGTTTATAAGACATTAATTCACTTATTCTTTTATTTGTCATACTGTTCTAATGTGTTCTAATGACTCTGCTGGATGGATTTTAAAATGTGGTTTTGCTTTTAATCCAAGAAATTCACTGTGTATTAAACTTTGTCATTGTGTACATTGTAGTGCAGTCTTTTTTATCTTTACTCATTCCTGTCCCACACTAGAATGTGAGCTTCCAGAGTCAAAAAACTGACCACAACTTTAAATCAGTTACTACAGCATCTAGCAGAGTCACTGGAATTCATAACCCAGAATGAAGATATGCAAATCATATGTAATAAAGGTAATGAGATTTGTAGTGCTATGGGAAAAGGTTAGAGGGGGAATAAAAATATATCTGTAAATACATAGATATCTATTTAATTGACAGTGTCCTAATGCCTATAGAAAGAAAGTCACGGAGCATTTATATGTATACTTTCATAGTTTTTCCTTTTTCCCTTATTTAAGTCTTGTAGACTAAAAGAAAAAAATAACTGCTAAAGCAACATGTAAACTGAATGCTGGAAGACAATTAGAAATCAATCCAAGAAAAAGAGTGAGAGAAAAAAAATCAACATTCCAGACAAGGAAACTGCATATTTGAGGAACCCAGAACTAAATGGACACATTTGAGGAACAGAGAAAATTCAGGTCAATAGGGAATGTTGCAATGGTTTCTCTGAGTCTCAAGTATCTCTGGGTAGACCTGAAATAGAAACTAAATTGACATAGATATTTTTGGAACAAAGAAAAGAGAGCAAGAAGGTCACTTGTGTTTTACTATGTTAAGAGAAGCCAGATTTGAAGACCAAGCCACAAACCAATACCATCAAGGCGATTGAGAGATGAGGTTATTTACTCCGGTAAAAACTTGAACCACATACAGGGTTGCTATGAGTCCGAATTCACTTGGTTGCAGGGGTTTGGTTTTATGGGTTTTAGTTACACTGAATCATTGGATTAAGTTCCTCCCCACTAGGGTGTCTCCATGTGATAAGACCTAGGAATGCCTCATACAACTTTCTGGACTAAAATTTTTACGGAGATTGCTAAGTGGCACAAAACATTGAGCTCTTCAGCACTAGCTGATAGAATAATGGCTAGAAAACTGTGCAGGGGCATCTTGAAGACATTGCTGTTAGGTTCCACAGAGTTAGTTCTGACCTATGTACAACAGAACAAACCCCAGCACTGTCCTGATGTCCCCACAATTGTGTTTATGTTTGAGCCCCTCAGTGCAGCCACTGAAAATTCATCTTGTTTCTAGTCTTCTTTTTTAAAATCATTTTATTAGGAGCTCATACAATGCTTACCATGATCCCTCCACACATCCATTGGATCAAGCACATTTGCACACCTGCTGCAATCCTCATTCCCAAAACATTTGCTTTCTCCTGGAGCCCTTGGCATCCACTCCTCATTTTCCCCCTCCCTCCCCACTCTCCCTCACTCATGAAGACTTGATAATGTATAAATTTTTATTATTTTGTCATATCTTACACTGCCCAACGTCTCCCTTTACCCACCTCTCTGCTGTCCATCCCCAGAGAGTAGGTTTTATGTAGATCCTGTAATTGGCTCCCCTTTTCCTTCCCAACTTTGCTCCACCCTCCTGGTATGGCCACTCACACACTACTGGTCCTATGGGATTCATCTGTTCGGAGTTCCCTGTTTCCAGTTTCCATCTGTACCAGTGTACATCCTCTCATCTTGCCGGATTTGTAAGGTAGAATGGGGTCATGATAGTTGAGGAGAGGAAGCATTTAAGAACTAGAGGAAAGTTATAAGTTTTATTGTTGCTACACTGCACCCTGATTGGCTCATCTCCTCCCCATGACCCCTCTGTAAGGGGATGTCCAGTTGCTCTTCAATGGCCTTTGGCTCTTCACTCTGTACTCCCCCTCATTCACAATGATGTGATTTTTGTTCTTTGATGCTTGATACCTGATTCTTTCAACTTGTGATCGCACAGGCTGGTGTGTTTCTTCTGTGTGGACTTGGTTGTTTCTGAGGTAGATGGCCACTTGTGTATCTTCAAGCCTTTAAGACCTCAGATGCTATATCTTTTGATAACTGATCACCTTCAGTTTTCTTCACAACATTTGCTTCTGCGCCCATTTGTCTTCAGCAATCATAATGGGAAGGTGAGCATCATGGAATACCAGCTTTATAGAAGAAAATGTTCTTGTGTTGAGGAAATACTTGAGTGGAGACCCAATAGCCATCTGCTACCTTAGTACTCATCGCATAAATATATGCACATAGATTTTATTTCCTCCTCATTATAAATAAATATATTTACCTAAAAGCGTGCCTGTGCTTAGAACACTGTAAATTCCCTTTATCTCTTAGTTCTTTCCTCTATTCCTTTTTATTTTCCACTTGTCCCATATCATGATCAGCCTCCATTTGGGTTTCAGTACTTCTTCTCAGTCACATTACCCTTGCTCAAGCCCCACGAAACCTTTTATGCCTTCCTTGCCACTGATCACTTTGGATCACTTGCTCTTCCCTTGTTCCTAAGTTTGTTTACACCACTTCTTTTCCCCCACCTCCCCCTCTCCTATGTCCCCTCTGAACAGTTGGTCCCATTGTTTTCTCCTCAATATTGTTTATCCAGATATTTTCCCTTCTCTGGAAGGGAGATTTCAGACGGTGCTGTTTCTCCACTATATGACCCCAGAATTGTCCTCTCTTGCAGTCTGCTTCAGTAAGTAAACAGTGTGACACATGCTGTTGTTGTTTGCCCAGTTCCCTCTGTGTCCCATTAGCTCCCCACAGGATGTCATCCTCTGAGCATCCTGGACCAGTGTGGGGTCCAGTTCTGCTCTCTTTCTCTTCCTCCTTCCTGACCTGCCTCCATGTGGGTGTGGCATGCTTGCCCTTCTTCCCAACCTGCTTTCTGCCACACCCAGTTCCAGGAAGGGAGACAGTCTGACTCTGGTTGGGACTAGCCCTATATTTCTCTCTCTTTTCATGCATCCTTCCATGTGGCCAAGCTGTCCTCAGGGTTTGCTGCTTCATGGTAGGGTCTGCATGCCCATGCCAGATTGAGTGTACACCACCTTAATAGAAGAGAGTATTGTTGTGTTGAGGGAGCACTTGAGTGGAGGCCCAATGTCCATCTGGCAAGTAATCATTCTTTCCCCTGAATGGATTAGTGCCCCTCCATTATCATTTCACTTTCAACCCCTCCTTTTTCACCCTCCACCCTTTTCTCTGTCCTTTTCTCATTATCATGTACATCCTTGTGTTTGGTCCAACCTCCTCCCACTTTCCTGGATCACAACCCAAATATTATGATATAGGCAACTTTTCTTTTTTACCTACCATGCTGATTACAATTACCTCAGGGGACTTATGCTATACTTTTCCTTTCGTGATTGACTGACTTCACTTAGCATAATTTTGAATAACTCTTCCCATGTAAAGATGTGTTTCATGTGCTCATCAGTGCTTTTGAATGATGCATACCACTCCATTGTATGATGTTCCAGAGTTTACTGATCCACTTATCAACTGATAGAAAATTAGATTGTTTCCAACTCCTTGTGACTGTGAATTGTGCTGCAATAAACATTGGAGTGCATACCACTGGCTGTGGTTTACTTCTTACATCTTCTGGATATACACCCAGTAGAGAGATAGTTGGGTCATAAGGTAGCTCAATTTCCATTTTCATTAAGTGTCTCCAGACTGCTTTCCACAGCAGCTGTACATATCTACAGGATCACCAGCAATGTAAGGGAGTTCCCATCTCACCACATCCCCTCCACCATTTGTTACTCTCTGATTTTTTGATTTGGGCTGCTAGCCTTAAAGGTGTTAGATGGTACTACATGGTTGTTTTGATTGGTATTTCTCTGATGATCAGCCCTATTGGCCACATGGGCCTCCTCCCTACTGAAGCTTCTTTTCAGTCCTTTTCCCCACTTCTTAAAGGGTTGACTGCTTTCCTCTTTTTGCAAGGAAGGAGGGTATTGTAGATTTTCTTAATAGGGCCTTTGTCTGTTGTGTGATTGCAAGAAATTCTCTTCCAGTCTGTGGGTTGACTTGTTACCCTCTTGATAAAGTCATTTGATGCACACAGGTGTTTTATCCTTAAAAAAAATCCCATTTTTCAATTTCAGATTCCCCTGCTTATGTACCCTGCCCTATTGCAGTTAGCCTATGTATTCCCTGGACCAAGGTTCTTAGGTTTATCCCAGTGTCTTCACAAACGGTCCTGACAGTTTGGGTTTCACTTCTAAGTCCATGATCCACCTTGAGTTTGTTCTTGTGCATAGGGTGAGATAGACATCTTGTTTCATTTTTCCACATGTGGGTCTCCATTGTTTCCAGCACTACTTACTAAATAAGGTGTCGCCTTCTCACTTGATGCATTTGGGGTCCTTGACAAAGATCAGTTGCCTACATGCTGATAGTTTTATTTCTGAGTTTTCTTTTCTTTACCATTGGTCTGTTTATCTGTCATTATGCCAGTATCATACTGTTTTGACAACTGTGACTTTATAGTAGGTGTGAAAGTCAGGGAGAGTGAACCCTCCAACTTTGTCCTTCTTATTGAGGAGATCTCTTAATTATGGGCTTCTTTCTTCTCCATATAAAATTGGTGGTCAGTTTTCCCAATTATCTGAAGAAGATTGTTGATATTTGAATCAGGATAGCATTAAACTTATAAAGTTCCCTGGGTAGGATAGACATCTTTACTAGATTGACTCTTCTGATCCATGAGCATGGGATACCCTCCATTTGTGAAGGTTGCTTTTTGTTTCCTGTAGTAGGGTCTTGTACTTTTCTAATGTAAAGTTCTTTTGTTGCTGCTGTTAGACACACGTCTAGATATTTCAGCTTGTTCTTGGATATTGTGAAGCCAATGGTACTGCTTTCCTGATCTCCTCTTCCATGGACTTGTCTGATGTATACAGCAAACCAAGCAACTTCTGTTTGTTAATCTTATATCCTGTTACTCTTCCATTTTCCTCTGTCACTGTCAGTATTCTGGTTGTGGAGCTTTGGGGATTTTCAATGTAGAGAATCATGTTATCTGCAAGTAACAGTAATTTCACTTCCTCCTCTCCCAGCTGGATATTTTTGATGTCCTTGTGTTGTCTTATGTTATTAGCTAGGACATCCAGTACAATATTAAATAAAAGAGCGACAAAAGACATCTTTGTTTTGTCTCATTTTTCAGTGGGAATGATGGAGTCTTTTCTCCATTATAATGTTAGCTGTTGCCCTTTCATAGATAGCTTGTATTACATTGAGGAACTGTTATCCATTCCTATCCTCTTGAGCGTCTTAATTAGGAATGGTTTTGGATGTTGTCAAAGGCTTTTTTGCATCTATGGATATTATCATGTGGATCTTATACTTTACTTTATCAATGTGGTGTATAATACTGATGGATTTTCAGATGTTAAACCATCCCTGTGTCCCTGTAATGAATCCTACCTGATGTGTTTTAAATACATTTTTATTCTATTGGCCAATATCTTGTTGAAGATATCAGTCTACAGTTTTCTATTCCAGTGGGATCTTTGCCCAGTTCAGTTAACAAAGTTATATTGGCTTCATAAAATGAGTTTGGGAGTTTGCCATCATTTTCTACTCTCTAAAATACTTTGTGAAGGATCGATGTCACCTCCTCCCTGAATGATTTATAGAATTCTCCAGTGAAGCCATCTGCTCTGGGAGCCCTTTTTGTTGTTAACTTCTTAATACCCATATCTATTTCTTCTTTTGCTATGGGTTAGTTTAGGTTCTTGACCTCTATCTGGGATCACCTAGGGAGAGCTTGTTTTTTCATATATTTGTCCAGGTTTTGCATATTGTTGAACTCATTTAGAGTACAGACTTTCATAGTACTTTGTGATTATCCTTTTAATCTCATTAGGGTCTATTGTGATTACCCCTGTTTCATTTCTCATCCAGTCTATTGTGTGCTTTTTTCTTTTTTTGCCATGGTCTGTTGATTCTATTGATCCTTTCAAAGAACCAGTTTTTGCTTCAACAATTTTCTGCATTGTTCTTTTCTCTTCCCAGTAGTTCAACTCTGCCCCGTTTTGATTTTTTTTCTTTTCTTTTCCTGCTAACGGGTTTGTTCTGTTGATTCTGTTCCAATTTCTGGAGGTTTTTTGAGAACACATTCATCATAAGTATTTCTTCCTTTTTCATATATTCCCCAATTGCAATTATGCTACCTCTGATGATTGTTTTTGCCATATCCCATAGGTTTTGATATGAAGTATTCTCATTAATTTCAAGAAGCTTTTGTATGCCCCCTCTACTCTGGGTCCGTACCCACTCTTGTCACAGAAGATCATTATTCACTCTCCAATAGTTTGCCTTGTTTTCCTGGTCATCCTTTTATTGATCTCGAGCTTTCTGGAGATATTTCTATGTGTTTGAATTTAGTCGGTCTTGACTCGTGTCTTAGCATGTGCTCTATTTTTGAAAATGTTCCATGTGCACTTGGGAAGAATGTGTATTTTGCATTTGGATGGAAACTTCTAAGTATGTCTATCAGATCTAGTGGCCTAATTGTAGTATTTAGCGCTAGCGATTCTTTGCTGAGCTTCACTCCCAATGATCTATTTTTCTGTGAAAGTGGTGTATTAAAGTTCCCTACTATGATTGTTGAGTCTGTGATAGCTCTTTTATGTTCTAAATAGTCTCTGACAAATTTCATAGGTCTATCATTTTCTGCATATATGTTTATTATGATCACAGGTTCCTGGTAAAGGGATACTTTGAGCATTATGAAGTGTCCCCTCCTTATCTCTTTTTATGGTTTGAACCTTGAGATCAGTTTGGTCTGAGATTAGGATTGTGACTCTGACATTTTTGAGACATGTTTGTCTCATAGATTTTCCTCCAGTCTTTTATTCTTAGTTTATTTTTGTCTGTGAGCTTAAGATGTGTTTTCTGAAGGCAGCAGATTGATGGGTTGTTTTCCAAGCCAATCTACAAGCCTTTTCATTTTAATGTAGAAGTTAAGACCATTGACATTTAGAGTTATCACAATCTGTCAATTCATTGCTGACCTCTTGTGCCTTTGTATTTGGATATTTTCCTATCATCCTTCTTATCAATGCCTTGTTTCTTTGTGGGGGGCTTCTTTATTGCCATGTTTTCCCTCTGTGGCTACATTATCTTGGGGATTGGTAAAGCTCATTGGCTTCTGCTTGGAATTGGGCTTTATGGTGTTCTATTGTTTGTGCTTGGTGGATGTTGGTCTTCTGGCCATAGTGAGTCAGCAAGGATCGTCCTCAGGTTTGGGGCACTTGCAAAATATTCTTTAAGCTTTTCCTTGTCCTGGAAAACCCGTATCTCTTCTTCTATCTTAATAGATCATTTGGAAGTGTAAAACATTCTAGGGGAAGCAGTGTTTTTTTTTAGCTTTTAGAAGATATTAGTCCACTTTCTTCTCTTCTCATGGTTTCTGTTCTGAGCATAAGTCTGAGCATATACTTACCTGAGAATCCTTGCATGTGACCATCTTCTTTTCTCTTGCTCCTCTTTTTCCCTGAAGTTGGATAGTTTAACTATCATATGCCTTGATGAGCTCTTCCTGGAGTTTAGTCTACATGGTGTCCTTTCTGTTTTCTGTATGAATGACTGATTCTCGTCCATCAGGATGGGAAGATTTTCTTCCAGAAATTCTCTATTCAATTTAGTTGTTGACTTCTTAGCTGTATCTTAGGGCAACTGTAGGTCAACAGTTCGGAGTTGTTCATTTCACAGCATAGGTCATTGATTGTAGGTTTTCTTCCACCTCTTTTATTATCTCATTTTATTGTCTTTTATGTTTGCTCATGTCTGCCAGATTGTCCTCAAGATTGTTGATATGGTTCTCAGCCTCCTGTAACCTGTTTGTCAGATTGGTGATCTTGTGTGAAACTTCTGATATTTCATCTGTTAGTTCCTATATTTCCCTTTGGTGCATGGACTTCAATTCCCCTCTCATGGACTTCATAGCCTCTATCATGGACTTCATCTCCTCTTTCTTTACATCCTTAGTCTGTGTAGCTTCCCTTACTGCCTATATTACTCCAAACAGTGTTCTGAAAATTTATTTTTGTGAAAGAGCCATGTGAGGTTCTTCTGAATGTTGTTAGCTCTTCTGATGTGACTTGTCTTTCTTGTGTACTTACTGGGAGTGATGTGGTATATTGTTGTTTATGTGATGATTTCAAAGAACTGGGCACCATATTTCTAGTAGACCAATAGTTCTTGTGTATTTTCACAGTATGAGTGGCAATAGTGTTTCCAATGACTGCCCATGGCCTACTATGCAGGTTGGTCAGGCTGCTGTGTAGGCTAGTGCCACGATGACGCAGTGGTTAACAGCAGTGAGAGGTGGTAAACGCCATTTGGGACCACTGTGGGGAACTCAATTTCACTGATGAATAGCTCTGGTATAGTGGCAGGGATATAAAGGGCCAATGGATGGTTGAGGTTGCCTGTAGGTCTGAGCAAGGCAACATGCAGTGGGCCTGCAAAATCTAGTCCACAACACCGAGTGAGGAAACTCAAGACAGGCTTGCAAGGTCCCATTCCATTACTCCACTGCCTCACAGCCCAGGACCATGTGACTTATAACAGGCCTCATAGTCTTCTTTATCACTGCCCCACTTAGCTTGGGTTCTCTGGAGAAACAAAACCAATGGTGCTTGTATGTGTCATATATACAAAGAGATTTACAATTAAAAAATGGTTTACACAGGGTAGAAATCACTGTTCAGTCCTATTCCAGTGAGGCGTCTCCTGAATCATGGTTTGCGGTGGACAGGTAACAGGATGATGATGCAGAGGCAGCAAGGCTGGTGGATGCAAAGGTCCCAAGTCAGCTGAATCAATCCAATGCTAATGGCTCCAGGGATAGGCAGATGATATAGCAAGAGCTCAAGGAATTAGGTGCAAGAGCTAGAGCTGGCAGAAGATGAAGGACCCAAAAAGAGTTGACAGTTCTTGGGCTCCCTCTTATACAGAAAGGTTTTTGACACCCAGGAGGTGTCGTCTGGCTATGATGCAATGGATAGTGTGAGCGCTACCCTTACCCAGGAGTTTGTAGTTGACCTAATTCCTAAATATTACAAGAACAACCTGTGTTCTGGAATTTCTAGTCTTCTTAGGACTATCTGCATATTGTTATGGTCCACAGAGTTAAATCCTTTAGCATAGTCAGTAAAGCACCAATAACCCTCTTTCTGGTAGTCTCTGATTTCAGCCAGGATCCATCTGATGGCAGGCATGTTCCACATACTCTTTTGAAACTGACATGAACCTCTGGAAGATAGGCCTAGCAGTTTCCTTCTGAACAGTCACAATTTTGAGAACCATATGGAACATTTCTGCTCTGCTCACACGGGATCACTATGAGTCAGAATCTACTCAACAGCAACTAGCACAGATCCTTAAAGGAGTACATTTCCAGATAAGGAGTACATGGACCTGATGGGTGAGTCTAATTCTGTGCCAATCATGTAACTATGTGTCATTTTCATCATTCGTAGTGTAGGGGTGGAGTCTAGCCTGTCAGTCTAGAGATAAACTATGAGACCTCTGTGTGGGCTTGGCTTTTTCTGAGAATTCTGGGAAATCTCATGGTATTTTCCATTGGAATTGAGAGACTATAGACTCAGTTCCTTGGAGATACTCAACTCTCAAGACAAGACGGCAGCATAGACCCTGGGTTCTAGGAACTGGAGGAACTGGGAGAGGAGCCACGTGGGCTTACCCTAATGGAACTAGACCCCTGAATCCAGAAAAGTCACAGAGAGATCCCTACCAGTGCTGAGATGCTTCTACCACCACTTAATACACAAGACTCTGCGCCCACTGGCCTACTGTGTTCCTGGTGTCATTACATGTGCCTCGTGAGTCTGAAAAGGACTAATGGATTGGTCCTGGACATATGGGCTAATATTGGACTTAAGGAGTGGGTTGGGATGCTTTCTCAATGTTCCATTCCTCTTGTATATAAACCTCTCCCTTATATAAATATGTGTGTTTATGAATTTGTTTCTCTAGAATACCCAGATTAACACAGAATCAATAATATTTGGATAATTTTTGTTTTTCTTAGGGGCTGCCTAGTAGTTTCTGACTCCTATCAACCCTATGAACAGCAGAACAATGCAATAGTTGGTCTTACACTGCACTCAAAATTGTTATGTTTAAGCTCATTGTAGCCCTGTGTCAAAGTACCCTGTCAAAAGTCTTCATTTTCAAGACCTCTTTACCAAACATAATGCCCTTTCCAGAGCCTAGTCCCTCCTGATAACATGCCCAAAGCTCTTGAGGAAAAGTATTTTCATCTTCACTTCTAAGGAGAATTCTAGCTGTACTTCATGCATGGCAGATTTGTTGGTTCATTATGGCAGTTGGACATACTTTCAATACTATTCATTATATTGATAGTATCAATACTATCATGATTCAAATGCATCCATTTTTCTTCAGCCTTCCCTTTTCTTTCTTTCTTTTGTTTTTTTTTTGGGGGGGGGGCATCATTGCCCTCTGGTGGTGTGAGTAGGAGGCCCAACCTTTGCCCCTATGGAGCCACTGCTGGAATTCACCTCCATCCCAGTGGGCTGCAGTCCCATCCCAGTGGGCTGCCATCCCATAGTCTTCCCTTTTCAATGACCAACTTTCAGATGCATATGGATTGATCGAAAAAATCATGGCTGTCAGGCACAGCATAGTCTTTCAAGGGACATCCTTGGTTTTCTACACTTTAAATTGCTCTTGTGTCTTTTGATCGCTTGACTGCTTCTTCAGTGAACATTGATTGTGGATACAAACAAGATAAGATTCTTGACAATTGTAATCTTTTCTCTATCATGATATTAGTAGTGAAGTAGAAAGCATTGGTACCAAACAAGGGTTAACTTAACTTAAAATGAAAGCAAAACAAAACAAAATAAGGCCACTGCCATCAAGTCAATTCTGGCACATATGACACTATAGGACAGAGTAGAAATGTACATAGAATTTCCAAGACTATAAATCTTTAAAGAAGCAAAATGTCTTATCCTTCTGCCACAAAGTACCTAGCTAATTCCAACAGTCAACTATTTGGTTAGCAGGCTAGTGCTTTAGCTATGATGCCATGAACCCTCCTTCATGCTTATTAGCAAGTCTAAAATAGCAGTGTGATCACAACATAGGATATCAACTGCCACAGTTCTGTACAGTTAAAATAGAAATAAGTAAAGGTGATAGGCTGACAGATAAACTGAGAGGAATTATGAATGAATTCACTCAGACTTTATCCTATAAACAATTAAAATTCTCTGAAAGGTCCACAGCAGTGATAAGACATCATATAGTATGTAATTAAAAGAATGAAGGGGGGGGAGAAGAACTATCCTTATTAATAAACAGAAGCATGATATGATGAATCTGAATGATGGAATAGAAAGAGATATAAGTACATGGATTAAAGTAACACTAGGAAGTTTTTGAGTACAAAATAGTAAACTAGATCTAAACTACATTTTAAAGTGGAGACTTTTTTTAGTGTGCAGAATCCATCTGTAGAAACTACTTATTCAGTCATCTCAATGCAATAATCTACTGGTTTTTGTAGTAGCAATAGTTAAAATAATGGAAGCAACTAATAAGATAAACGTCATCCCTATTAGTGTGTGGCGTGTGTGCTGCTATGATGCTAAAAATGGCATTATAATTTAATTTTACTTCAATGAGCAATCAATACACCTAAATGCGACAGTAAAGAAATCAAAAGATCCATTGGAAAAATCTGCTGCAGCAGACCACTTTAAAACATTAAAGAGCATAGATGTTCCACGACAAATTGGATATACTTGACCCATGTCATATGTTCAAAGCCATGCAATATGCATGTGGATGTTAGATAATGACAATGGAAGGTTTTGCACTTGAATCATAGTGTTTGTAAAAATTTTGAATATATTCAAGCAAAGAGAGACCCTTAGAAAGGTAGATTGATGTATTGGCTGCAACAGCGGGCTCAGACATCAAAACCATTGTGAAGATGAGCTCAGATAAAAATTGCTAGGACAGTGCAGGTCCCAGTAGCATTTCATTCTCTAGTACAAAGGGCCCCCATGAGTTCCCACTTGGTTGATGGTACCTAACAATAGCAACAGCAATTTATATAATCTCAAATTTCTGGGTTTTATTTTATATCAGTATGGTCAGTTAACTCCGGGAATGTATTTGGGGCTTGGAGGCTCAGGAACTTAGCTGCAGGGGACATCAATGTCGAGTGGTATAATGCAGTCCAAAAAGACAATGTTCTATAGTCTACATTTGTGAATAACAGTAAATGTCTTAAAAGTTTGTTAGGGGCCATCTAAAATACAACTGTAGCTCTTTCCCCATGCAGGGCCGAGATGAGCAATTGAATCGAAGACATGAGGAACTCAGGATTCCATGAACTTGAGGTCAGAAGAACTAGATGGTACCCAATTAGCACTGCTTACAATTCTAAAAGGGATCACAATACAAGGTCCCAGATAGCATAGGAGAAATGTGTGGAACGCATTTAAAATTACAAAAAAGACTATTCTGAATATTGGAAGAACCCCAGAGATGGTGCCCATTAGACACTCTCTCTGGTAGTTGGATGAGCTTGTCAAATAGATAGTACTAGTCAGGGATGGAGGCAAATCTGCCAGTCAAGTGGAAGTCTGGTGAGGACTCCTTGGGGTGTTTCCTTTTGTAAGCCAGGAAGGGACTCTGGAAATGTCTTTCTTTCTCTGCCACTTCAGCATCCTCTCCTGTGGGATTTCACTTGAACTCTGTGTCTGCCTCCGGGAGTGGCCCCATGTGCCCTCCCCCCCCCCCCCACAACCCTGAGAGCTACCAGATCACTGCCAAGTTTCCATCAACCTTAGATTCATGCAAATCTCACCCACTGATCTGTGACCTTCCCAGTTCCTGCTTTACTTATCTACATTACCAGTCCACAGCTATGTGAGTCTGAGGGACTTATGAACTTGAGCTAGACTTCTTAATGTATGATTATTTCTTGATTTAAAACTTCCTTATGCATGTATGAGTATTATTGAATTTGCTTATTAAGCTTGGAAATGAACTCACATCAATGACAAAACATTCAGCCAAATGAAAGACTCAGATCTTTAAGGGGAACAAAACACCTTGGTAATAGACTAGAACAATCAACCATATGAAGTTGAAAAGTCAGTATTTTCCCAGGGATAAAGATCAGTGAAAGCATGGAGGAATAAGAAAGAAGGACAACTAGAATCAGGATTAAGTGATAACAGTGACAATATATTGTGTCAAGTCGCAAAATGTTTATGAATAACTGAATGGAAAACCAATTTGCTCTGTAAACTTCTACCCAAATAAGAAGGTAAGAAAAAATTTAAAAGAACATTTTATGATATTATCTCTTTCCCATTCCTTGCTATTTTTAATGTTAAAATCTATATTTCTCTTTTAATCTAATTCATTGGCCAAAACAAAACAG
Organism: Nesogale talazaci; assembly: GCA_004026705.1. Lineage (NCBI taxonomy): Eukaryota > Metazoa > Chordata > Mammalia > Afrosoricida > Tenrecidae > Nesogale > Nesogale talazaci. The sequence continues at coordinate 7,984 of PVJH01005353.1, read as the reverse complement.
TTGCCAGCCTCATGTCTGATATCATTTTTTTCAAATTAAGAGTATAAAATATATATTGTGCACACCTACATACTGATGCATGTGTATAAACAAAAATCAACTGTCCACAAGTCAATTCTAACTTACAGAGATGCTACAGGCTAGATCAAAATTATCCATAGGACCTACAAAGCTCTAATCTGTACAAAATCTTATTGCTAGTTCTTTATTCCTCCAGAGAAACTGGTGGATTGAAAATGTTCTTATCAACTAAAACTTATTCACCTCTCTTGCTCTTAGTGGTACAGAGAGAGAGAAAGAGAGAGACTGGTGGTATCATTGGTTATGAGGTAAGCAGTTAGCTGCAAGATGAGCAGTTCAAAACTACCAGATGTTCCTTGGGAGAGAGTAGATATTTATACTCCTGGTAGAAATTTACAGTCTCGAAAAGCAGGGGCAGTTCTGTGATGTTCTATTGGGTCATTATGAATTGGAATGGTGTGGTGGTCATGTGTTTTATGTCAATTTCATGATTGGAAGTCTAGGGATGGAGTCTAACCAGTTAAACTGGAGATAGCCATTGAGTAGCCAATGTGGGAATGAGTAGCCAATTCTGTGTGGGAATGGCTTTCTCCTGAGACTTCTGGGAAATCTCAAGATATTTCCCTCTTGGAGATGAGAGGCCATCTCCCAAGTTGTTCAGAGTCAGTATCTGAGACAACAAACTACTGACAAGACAAGACGGTAGACGCTGAGGAACCAGAAGAGCCAGAGGAGAGGCCACGTGACCTTACCCTGATGGAACCAGACTTCTGAAGCCAGCAAAGCCACAGAGAGACCCCTGCCAGTGCTGAGATGTTTCTATCACCAAGGGATACTGTTGATGGATCCTGAGCCCTGGAAACAAGGAGCCATGAGAGGACCCCTACCCACTGGCCTGTGACTTCATGAGTCAGAAGGAGACTTTATAGATTAGTTCAGACATATGGGCTAATATTGGGCTTAGGACTTTGAACTGGACTGGGTTGGGATGCTTTCTCATTTCTCTCTTCTCTCTTTTTTTTATCTCTCTTCTCTTATATATAAAACTTTTACTCATATATTTCTCTTCACTTATACATAAGTTCCATTTCTCTTATATATAACTTTTTCTCTTATATCCATATGTGTGTCTATGAATTTGTTTCTCTTGTCTAGACTAACACAAATGGACTTGATGGCAGTAAATGTACGCATGTATGTAAATAAATGTATATGCATATATACATGTATATATTCATCTAGTTCAAGAGCACAAGGCCAAACAGATTGAAAAATAACCAACCTTTTACAATGTAAAATAGATTCACCATCCATATGAGCAGGGGTATGCTGCATGTACTTTTCAATGGCTGCTTTCTTAGAAATATGTTACCTACCAGGCCTTTCTTTTGAGTCACCTTTCAGTGAGTCAAATCACCAACTTTTCAGTTAACAGTGGAACACATTAATCGTATGCATCACCTAGGGACTCCTAGAATAGGTTTATTGGCCTTACTTAACACAAAGGTCATTCATTTGCATTCTCTGCCAAATCATTTTTTGAACCCATTCCATGATTTAATAATTTAAAAAATTATATGGTATTACTGTTCTTTCCAATTAACAATATTGCATTCTGATGAATCAGGAAAAAAGGCAATTTATTGTTTACTTTAGAGGAACTACCTACCCACACAATCATATATAAAGACGTCTTAGCAAAATACTGAGTTTGTGCTCCAAGTTCTTTCTCTCCGTGATTTTTTTGAAGGAACCTATTCAATACCCACCCACCCACACAATAATATATAAGGACATCTTAGCAAAATGCTGAGTTTGTGCCCCCAAGTTCTTTCTTTCTTTTGATTAATGAGAAGTGCCTCCAGTCACCTACTTACCTCAGAGGTAAGAAATAAAATAAATGAAATAGTTCCCTTTATCTGTAATACAAGTACCATTTATTCTGTACTGGAATCACAAGACCCAATTATCATGCATCCCTGTAAACATAATTAGATCACAGTTTTCTCTCTTTAAAAAATTATACATTACAGAGCCAAAAAATCAAATCTTTCTTATGAATCAGGAAATTTCATCCTGGAATGCACCTGTGAAAGAGATATCATGGCTCTAGCTATATAGTTCTTGGCAGAGAAATGTCTGGCTTTGACATACAAACATCTAAAGCCATAGCTTAGAGGTTGAATCCCCGTGTCATTATTCCATAGATATCAGACTGACTTGCACATTTCTACAATCATTCTCAGAGCACACAAAGCATCAGAGGGGAATAAGTCCAGGATAGCTAAGTATGCTTCTCATGACTATTAGGGATATAGCACTCAATAGAGAGGTATTACTTTTCCGGCAAAGTAAATCAGCAGCCCCCAAATATTCTAAACCCTCAAGTCATAAGTGAGGTTTACATTTCATGTTGGTTTCTATTTTACATCCAACATCTGGTGAGTACAAAATAACCAAACCTTCTCCAGAAATGAAAGGCAAAGGCTGTTTTAAAATATGATATAAGCACCTCAAGTTGTCTAGTACCAGAGGCAGTAGCTCATCTTTTTTATGAACATGAATTAAAACACCATATAAAATAATTCAACTAAATCCATCCCTTCTATAACTATTGTCAGATAATGTAAAATGCAAATTGCCAAATAAATGTGAATGTTAACATCTTAAAGATGGACAACTTTTGAGCTTTGAGGGATAAAGGGGTGCATGATATTTCATTCATTAAATTGGGACAACCCTATCTATGGATGGTCAATCGCTCTTTACCATTGTTCTGTCACAGTAAGGCCAATGAACTTACTCATTGTGGCTTATATGAAATGCAGGGGATTATTTGGTATTGACTGACCAAATCGATGCTGAGATCACTGCCCCTGTGTCAGAGTGTCAAGGGACTATGGAGAGAAATATGCTGGCACATGCCCATCGACCTGACGAGACATGTTGCCCAACCCAACCTTTAGGAGCCATCATCTCTAGAGAGAACTGTTTAATTACTGCTCTATATCTATTTTTATATTAAAGAAAACTTAGACAATTATTTATATCTCACATGTAAATGCTATTTGAACAAATGCCTCTATTTGAATTACACAATTTCAGAATTCTCTGTTTTTTCTCCTTTTTTCATTCTTCAGAGGTATACAGTGTTCGTGGGTTTCAAAGAAACAAAATAATTCTCATGATTGGGGTGATATTTGCCATTCAAAATCATGAAATTCATGAGGTCAACTTTAAATATGCCAAATTTTCTTGAACAGGTTTGATTTGAGCAAAGGGGACTCATTTCATGTAGTCTTAAAACATATTTATTAGAACTATTTAGATTTATGACACTCATCCAGGGAATTTGTGAATGATGATGGCAACAAAGATGCAAATGTGGTCTGCATACAATTGACACATGATAGGAGTATGTATTGATCATGATAGGAGATGTATCAGCCCCCAATAAAATGATTTTTAAAAAGTCATGATGGAAATGCTCTCTCTCTCTCTTTTCTCTCCCTCTCTCTCTTGCTCTCTCTCCCTCTCTCCCTCATTCTCCCTTCACCCCTTTCTCTGTCTCCCCATCTGACTCTTGCTCTTATTCTCTCAATATTGAAATTTATAACCTGATTTCATTATAATTTAAACCAAGTCTCTGTTTTGTTTTGGTTTGGTTTTTGTTATGGGCATCACTGCCTCATTGTGGGAGTATGAGACCCAGCCTTGCTCCTGGAGAGCTGCTGCTGGATCTGAACCACCAACCTGGTGGCTGAGTCTCTTTTATACTCGCAAATTGAGATTAGAAAGATATTTGGAGATATCATGTAAGTTTTGGCCTTTGAAGTGAGCATAAATTCAAATGTAAGTTTTTATATTGATTACACAGATTTATTAGCATCTAAAAGTTATTCTAGCAGCTAAATGTAATTGAATTTTCACCTATATGAGTATGAAAATGGTACACATATAAATAAAATTACTGATTTTGAATGAGGAATCAATATATAGGTTTGCTTTATTTGTTAAAAAAAGTAATTTGAACTATGTTTTAATAGTCATGTTTTAATACTCTTAGTGTTAGTAACTCTTCCATGGAGACATTTAATAATGATCAATAAAAACCATTACAAATATGTACTTTTCTAAATATTTTATCACTATGACTAATAGATGCTACTACTACTAATTGTTAGCTGGTTCACTTCTGTGGAATCCACCATGGGTCACAATGACTTTTTCTGAAGACAATAAATTAATGAGCATTTGTGTGTCATCTTTATAATCACCAGCATATTCAAACACTTCATTGTAGCTACCGTACCAATCAATCTCATCAAATGCCTCACTATACTCTCTTTCACCCTCTATTTTATCAAACATAATGTCCTCCTTTAGAAATTGGTCCCTGTAGACACGACTAAGTTGAATGAGTCAAGCAATGTTCTGTTGTGATCTACAAAGTTCTCATGGAAGTAGAACCATCTGGATAGTCTACCTTAGTCTGGAAGCTCCACTGCAATCTATCCATCATGATGGACCCTATTGATAGTTGAAGAGTCAGTGGCATAACGTCCAGCATCACAATGTGGCAAAATGACAAAAGAATGGTGGGATAATAAAAGTACTCTGCCAAATCATGGAAATTCATTGACATTGACTTCTTCTTTACATATCATTTTCCTATTGTTAAAATTAGACAAAAAATTTTCACATATACTACAATGTATGTAGTGGGAAACAAAATAGAACCCTTTGTGCTTCCTCTGAGGTCACTTAATATCCAACTGGGAAGTAACATGAGCTTTTGGAAAATCATATAAGCATTTAATTAAACATCAAAATTAATAAAAACATTCAGTGCTATGTGGGACAAACACTGAAGAAGAGAATAGTTTTTGAAGAATCATTGTAACAAATTTTATAGGAAGCAGCTTTGTGAGTGATCTTGACTTTGGGGTCAAGCATCATCAGGTATAGATGAGCTTGTACATTTTGTAGTAGCTGAGGGTGCAAAGAGAACTGGTGAGGTCAAAGGTACAAAGCAATGTAAGGAGACAATGAGAAGCTAACTTCGTTGTTTCCAAGGACCTTGAACTTCATTCAAGGAAGGCAAGACATGTGAATTTTATCTGATAACTAAGAATGATATAAATACTTTCATATGAAAGGATAGTAGATGGGTAATGTAATTTTGGAAGATTGACACTGACAAAATTTTCAAAGATAAATTAGTTACTTACAGATTCATCTTTGATATTTTTAATAGATTAAACATAAAGTGATCATCAGGTTCATCATAGTAGCTGTCAGCAAGTCCATTCTGACTCATGGAGAACCCATGTACACTGGAGTGGAACTCTGCTGCACAGGGTTCAAAAGGGCTGATTTTTTTAAGTGACCATTATGCTTTCCTTCCCAGACGCCTCCAATTCATACCTCCACAATTTCATTTGACATCTGAACACAATAACCATTTGCACCATCCAAGGGATTTATGAGGATTACTAACATAATGCCACATTTGATTTCAAGGATATTTAATAAGTGTGGATATATAGTATGAGAATAAGAGAAAAATAAAAGTGGCGTGATTTATAGACTATGAAATATTATTCAAATATTTATTCATCTCTTTTTGAAAACTTTTATTTGAACATTTATTAATGGTAAACTGTGTGTCATACATTTTGAGAATTCTGGATAGTTAGTGAAGCATGCACTCTTCAGAGTACTATAGCCATCAAATAATTAGCATAAATTATATTTATTGTAGGTATTTTTAGAACAATGTGTATATACATATATTTTACATGTACATGTTTATGCATTTGTGCATAACATTTAATATATCCAAATAGTGATAATAATATACAGGTAATATATTTCTATGGAAAGTATATAATCATGAAAATTAAATAGAGATATGGAAAAGAAATATTGGAAATTGTGAGTGTAGGTAACAAAAGGCCCTGGATTATTGGACTGGCCCAGGAAGGCTTCTCTGAGAAATTGTAAAGAAATGAGAACTTTATGTGTTCTTTTGCTTTAGTTCTTAGGAAAGAAAATGGCTGAAGTGGGGGATATCTACTCCAATAAAGCTTTGCAATCTCGAAATCACAGGAGCAATTCGACTCTGTAGAGGAATGTGAGTTAGGATCCATTTTATGGAAATGAGAAGTTCTCACAAGTAGCTTTTTACCCTCGTCTTCAACATGAGCTCATTGGCTACCTTTGATCAGGTTGATTGACATTTTCTCAGTAAATTGTAAACAAGGATTGTTTTCATTGGTTTCATGCCTTCTGTCTGACCCTGGCACTGTGATTGGTATGCATCTTTCAAGAATTGGCCCCTAGATTATACAAATGAGGTGAATTGTAGCCTACAATGAAAAAAAAAAGTGTCTATGGCTCACTGAGAGGGAATTGGTCAGATTATGATCCTAGGGGGAATGCCACATCTTTAAATTGACAAGGAGTTTCTATATTTAATCCGTCAGTAGTTTTTTTTTTTTTTTTAAGAACGGAGTTGGACAAAAACAGCAAGAGGAAACAATGAGAAAAAGGAAATAAGTCACATCTTAAAGGGCGGCATTAAAGGAGTGGTTGTAAAATTATAGCAGCTAATACATGGGCATATAGGAAATAAAGGGGTGGGGATATAGTAATAGGAAGGGAAAGGGATTGTTCTACAACTGATGTGGTGGACAAGATGACACCCAGGTAAGCAGCTTGCCTCAAGAGCTCCATGGAGATTAGTAAATTCTCTAATTATGAGACTGAGTAGGGGAATCAAGTAAGTAAATGAACGCTTATGAAAATCCAGAGTATTCTCTAGTCAGGGAGGTGAGTTCTACCCACACCCACCTCACCCCCAGGCAGCCATGCTTCAGAACTCTAGGGTTCTACCCAAAATTTACATGTGATGCTCACCACCATTAGCAACCCCATTCTCCCCATTCAGCACTCTTCTGGCACACCTCTTATCCCCCCACCGCCAGCCCACAGCCCCAGCAACCGCAATGAGATTCCGTCCACAGTTTGGCCCAGGCAAGTCCCAGAGCAAATGGTTCCACACACATTGCCAGCCCATGCTAATATCCACTGCAGTTGAAACCCATAATCACTCTTGTGGCCAAAGTGTACTTAAGGCTCCTATGCCTGGATTTTCATTTACCTAGCAATCATTGCCCATGCACTACATTTGGAGTCTGCCAGCTTTCTGCGCAGGGCTCTCCCAGCCAAGAACGACATGCAATCACAACCTACCTCAGCATTCCAGATAAGAAAGCAAGAGAAGTAAAATGCAATATCAAAGGTAGTTCTAAACCTAATGAAACCTGTAAAAGAAGCAGACACTGATCTTTCACAAAAATAAAGCCCCAGATTGCTTCTTGGAGGTATGCAGAACATGAAGAAAGCAATACAGAATAAGGATATGATTGAGAAGATGAGTTCAGAATTAATGAGATGAAGTCCATTCACCAAAGAGAAATGCAAGAGTTAAGGGGTAAGGAAGCATAAGCAAAAAACAAGATAAGAAACTTAACCAACAGACTAGACGAGGCAGAGAATCATACCAGTGATTTGGAGGACAATGAAGCTGACTTTAACAAACAGGAAAGGCAGTCAAGCAAGACAATCAAAGAGGTGAACAAAAACCAGAGATCATTGACAGATACTATGAAGAAGAACAATATTCAAATAATAGGAATACCAGAACAATGAAGGTGTTAACATTTAAAGTAGCAATAATTTCTCAAAGAAAACTTCTCCGATGTAATTAATGAGAATCAGATAATCATACAGAAAGCAGAAAGGACATCAATTAAACAAAAACCCCAGGAAGAAGTTACGTAAGCATATAATAACTAAGTTATCCAACATTGAGGAAAAGGAAAATGTCATAAGAGTAGCTAGAGAAAAGAAAATGCTCAGAACTATAGCAAATACCATGAAGAGGAGTAAAATCTTG
>PVJH01005352.1:61053-113429 GCA_004026705.1 Nesogale talazaci | reverse complement strand
TGGAAACCTTCTACTGACAACACTCACTGCCTGAGAAACTTGATTGACAAGGCTGACTGACTCCATGTGAGACATCCCTGAGGAGAAGCCATTTAGTCCTATCCTGATGCAGCCAGAAACCTGGACCAAGAGAAGCCATATGGAGACTCCTGCCAGTGCTAAGATACTTACAGCATCACTGGATCCAAAGATTTTCTACGTACTGCACTATGATTATCCTCGTGTCATTGCATGTGTTTTGTGAGTCTGAAGAGGACTTATAGATTAGTATCAGACATCTGAGCTAATATTGGACTTATGACCTTGGACTGGACTGGAGGTTTTCTCAATATTCATTTCTTCTTGTAACCTCTCCTTTATATACATATGCATTTTTATGAATTTGTTTCTCTAATCTACCCAGACTAATACTGGTGTCAATCAATTTTTTTTAAATAATACGTGAAAGGAAAAATAAAATCCTCTGCTACATAAAGTTGAAAAAAATTACAGTTTCAGAAACTCTCCTGCCAGTATGAATCCGAATCAAGTGTTTGGCAGTTGAGTTTGGTTTGGGTGTAGATGCATTTCTATGATCTTTATACAAGTGCTCTGTCTTTATGTGTCTGTTTTCTGCCAGGTTCACAGAAAAGAGACAAATACAGAGAGAAGGTTTTCTTGTTGGGATTGTTAGGTGTCAAGTCAGTTCCATGCATAGCTACCCTATGCAACACAGAACTAAGCACCACCTGGTCCTGTCCTCGCCTCACAATTGTTCACGTTGAGCCCATTGTCACAACCACTGTGTCAGTGCATCTCATTCGATGTCTTCCTCTTTTTCACTGCCCTCCTACTTTATCAAGTATAATGTCCTTTTCCAGGAACTGGTCTCTTATTTCCAAAGTGAGACAAAGTCTTGCTATCCTCCCATCAAAGGAGCATTCTGGCTGTACTTCTTCCTTGAACGATTTGTTTCTTCTTTTGGCAGTCTTCAGTACTTGGAATATTCTTCACCCTAATTCAAATGCACTGCTTCTTCTTCAGTTTTCCTGAGTCAATGTACAACTTTCTTTTTTGTTTGTTTGTTTGTTTGGGGGGGGGGGCATCGGCATCACTGCCCTCTGGTGGTCGTGGGACCTACCCAGCCTTGCTCCTGGACAGCCGCTGCTGGATTTGATCCACCAAGCCCGTGGGCCGCAGTCCCGCCCTCAACCACTACGCCAGCCACCAGGGCTCAGCCCCGCTGTACAACTTTCATATGCAAATGTTGTTGTTGTTGTTATAGGCACCATCAAGTCGGTTCTGACTCATAACAACCTAAGCACACTAGAATAAAGCAGAGCCCGGTCCTGACCCTCACAATTGTTCGAATGCGTGCGCACATTGTGGTAGCCACGGGGTCATTCTCTCTCGTGAGTCTTCCTCTTTTTCGCTGTTCTACTCCACTACCAAGTGTAATGTTCTTTTCCGCTCTGGATGACATGCCTAAAGGGCATGAAAGAAGTCTCACTATCCTCCTCAGGAAAATTCCTGTTGTACCTCGCCCGAGACAGATCTGTTTGTTCTTTTGGCAGGCCTTGTTGTTGTTGTCAGGTGCCCTTGAGTCGGATCTGACCCATTGTGACCCGGCGCCGAACAGAATGAAACACTTCACGGTCCAGTGCCGGCCTCATAACTGTTTCTATGCCTGAGCCCATTGATGCGGCCACTGTGCCAATCTGTCTCCTTAAGGGTCTTCCTCTTTTCCACCTCCCCTCCACCGCACCAAGCTTGCTGTCCTTCCATAGCAGGGGTTCTCCATGTGTGGGTCGCAACTCTTGGTCTGTGTACAGGTTTTGAATGAAGAAGCTCATTAAAAATAATTTCCAATTCGGACTGAGCCCCGGTGGCATTGTGGTTATGCACGGGACTGCGGCCCACTGGGACGGAGGTTCAATTCCAACAGTGGGGCTGGGCCTCCTACTCCCACCACCAGAGAGCAGTGATGCCAAAAAATAATAATAATAATAATTTCTAATTCACTGCCAGAGAGTCAATGATGACTCACAATGATCACCTCTAAGTTTCCAAGACTATAGCTGATGATAATTCTGAATTGCCGACCATAGGTAACACAGCCCAATGCATAAACACAGCGCCACCAGAGCTATTTAGCACAATAAAGTGTTCTGGAATTCTCTTCCTTCACAATGGTATTGGTAATTTGTAATAATTCACAGTCAGATGCATTTTCATAGTCAATAAAATACAGAGAAACATCCTGATGGTATTCTCTGCTTTCAGCCAAGATCCATTTGGCATCATTAGGGATATCCCTCATTCCATATCATCTGCATACGCTTAACTTTCCCAAAAATCCCTGTCAATGTATTATTGCATCCATTATTTATCTTCGGAAAAAAATCTCTGCTGTTATGTATGTTATTCTTCAATAATTTCCACATTATGTTGAGTCACCTTACTTATTCTATACTTATTTGTGTCCATTCTAGGATTTCTTCTAGTTAGTTGTCCAGTAAGTTATCTTAAAAATTGAGTAGATTTGCTAAGCCCCCATGGCGTAAGTGGTTGAGTAAGGCACTGCGGCCGGCGGGCTTGGCGGTTCAAATCCAGTAGCGGCTCTCAGGAGCAGCGCTGCGTAGCGCCCACGACCACCAGAGGCAGTGATGCCAAAAAAAATTTTTTTGAGTAGATTAATGAGTCCTTCTAGCACTGCAACAGTCTGCTGAATTGGTATCCCATTCATTCCCAGGGTCTTATTTTTCATGAAGGCTTGAAAGTCTTCCACCAGTATCCTCAGTTCTTGATCATATGCGACCTCTTGTGATGGTTGATGTTGATCGATTATTTGTAGCACAGGAACTCTGTGTATTCCTTCTATCTTCTTTCAATGCTTCCTGCACCATTCAATGTTTTACTCATAGAATCCTTCTATATATCAAATCAGGACATGGCTTTTTTTTTTTCCAGTTCTTTTCAACGGGAGAAATGCTGAGCATGTTCTTCACTTTGGGTTTTCAAACTTCAGGTTTTTACACATTCCATGACGATGTCCGCATATGTCAGTTTTCACGGGCAGCTTGAATGTTGCTGTGAGACTGAAAGCTATGCTACCAATATTTTGAATACGAGCAGGATCACCCAGTGAGCAGGTTTCAAAGAACTCTGCAAACTACGGAAAACAAAACTAAGAGGAGTTTACAAAACAGGCAATCAGCTTCTGCAGGGTTAGCTCCTGGAAACATGACTAATAGAATCAGGCACTGTTTTGTTTTGTTTTTGTGTTTTATTGACTATGCAAAGGCATTCAACTGTGTGGAGCATAACAAACTATGGATATCCCTAAGAAGAGTGGGAATTCCGGAATAAACCATTGTGCTCATGTGGAACCTGCATATGGCTCGAAAGGCAGCTGTAGGAACGAAATAAGGGACTGCTTTGTGATTGATAACAGGAAAGGCATGCATTGGGCTCGTATTCTCTCACCACACGTTTTCAAGGTGTATGCTGAACAAGTAATCGGAGAAGTTGAACTAGCAGTTTGAGTCAGTTCTCACTTGGTGGCCCTCGGTATCACAAAACGAAACCCTGCCTGGTCCCCTGCCCCCCCCACCACACACACACACAATTGTTACATTTGAACCCATTGGTGCAGCCACTGTGTCAATCCCTCTCCTGGACTGTCTTCCTTTTTTGCCACGACCTTCTACTCTATCAAACATGAAGTCCTTACCCAAGAAGTGGTCTCTCCTGATAACAGTTTCAAAGTAAATGAAACAGAGTCTTCACCCTTCCTTCAAAGGAATATCCAGTAGTTCTTCCAAGACAGGATTGTTTGTTCTTTTGGCAGTTCATATTCCTTTCAATGCTGTTTACCAGCACCATAATCCAGATGTGTCAGTTCTTCTCCTGTCTTGCATCATGCACCTGTCACATGACTAGGTCGGGCTCACTTTAGTCCTCAAAGGGTCACCCTTGCTCTTTAACACGTTAACGAGGTCTTCTGCAACAGATTTGCTTAGTACGATGCAAAAGCTTTCATTTTACATTTTGCACGATGTTACCAGTTGTAAAGATTATGTCTTTCTTTATATTGCGTTGTAATCCGTGGTCTTCCTCAGCAAATGCTTCAGGTCCTCCTCACTTTCAGCAGGCAAGCTTTGTCACCTGCATATCACAAGTTTTAAATAAACTTTCCTCCAAACTGCTAGCTCAACTTCTCCGATTACTTGTTCAGCATACACCTTGAAAACGTGTGGTGAGAGAATACGAGCCCAATGCATGCCTTTCCTGTTATCAATCACAAAGCAGTCCCTTATTTCGTTCCTACAGCTGCCTTTCGAGCCATATGCAGGTTCCACATGAGCACAATGGTTTATTCCGGAATTCCCACTCTTCTTAGGGATATCCATAGTTTGTTATGCTCCACACAGTTGAATGCCTTTGCATAGTCAATAAAACATAACTAAACATCTCTCATTAAAAAATATTTTATTGAAGGCTCATGCAACTCTTGTAACAACCCATCCATCCATCCATCCATGTGTCAAGCACATATGTTACCATCATCATCCTCAAAACATTGTAAGTAAAATCTTCCTAGTTTTCTCTCCTGTCAGCCAAGATCCATCTGACATGAGCAATGATATCCCTTGTTCCACATCCTATTCAGAATCTGGCCTGAACCTCCAACAACTTCCTATCATTGTCCTCCTGCAACTACAAAATTAGCAAAATCTTGGTTGCATGTGATGTTGCGGATGGTGTTTGAAAATTTCCACATTCTGTTGAGTCCAGTACAGATAAACCCCGCAGGAACAGTAATTTAATTAACATTTAAATATATGTACATAGACCTAAATCCCCTTATATATTAATGTACTTACACTTGTGCATGCAGTTGGAAAGAGTAGTTGGAAAATATGGACTTGGTGACAGAAAAATGGACTTTCTACTGTCTATCTAAAACCTTTCTTTGGAATGGATACAAAAATGACCTTCTTCCAGCACACTGAATAGGCAGCTGTCTTTCAAATATCTTGGGTTAGGTGAGGGAATACTACCAATGTCCCATCAACATGGTGAAGTTTTTCCATCGTCCTGAGGCCTTGTTTTTGGCTAATGCCTTCAGTGCAGCTTGGACTTCTTCCTTCAGTACAAGCACTTCATAATCATATGTTACTTCTTAAAATGTTTGAACGTCTGTCAGCTATTTTTGGTATTGTGACTGTGTATTTGTTCCATCTTTTTTGTTTTGTTTTGTTTTGGGCATCACTGTCCTCAGGTGGTGGGAGTAGGAGGCCCAGCCTTTGCTCCTGTGGAGCCACTGCTGGAATTGAACCTCCGTCCCAGTGGGCCGCAGTCCGGGGCTCAGCCCTGTTCCATCTTTTTTTGATGATTCCTTTCTGGTTCAATATTTTCCCATAGAATCTTTCAATATTGCAGCTCGAGGAGTGGATTTTTTTCTTCTGTTCTTTCAGGTTAATATATGTTGAATGTGTTCTGCCTTTTTGGTTTTCTAACTTTAGGTCTTAAAATGTTTGTCTTCTGGGGTTCAATCAAGTACAATGCAGCCTAGAAAAATTACTGAGAGCCAAATGAAGGTTGAATATGATACTGGAACAGGAAGAAAGTAAAAGGAAATAGAGGAAAGAATTAGGAGGCAAGACATTTATAGAGGCATAACTTTAGGTAGGCACACATGTTAATACACTAATATATAGCAATGGGGATATTGGTCTATGTACATATATTTAATTGTTAAGTATTAAGTTAGCTGATGGACTTTGGGTCTCTACTCAAGTACTCCCTCAAAGAAAGAACACTTTGTTCTAATACTGACTTTTTGTGATGCTCACTGTGGCGGTCATGTACTTGATACCAATTTCATGATTGGGATGTAGGGGTGAAGCCTAACCTGTTAATCTGGAGATAGTCAATGAGGCCTCTTTGTGGGCATGGCTTTCTTTTGAGAATTCTGAGAAGTCTCGCAGTATTTCCCAATTGGAGGAGAGAGACTGGACTGAGTCTCTGAGATGATGAACTACTGACAAGACAAGATGACAGCATGCAGATCGATTCTAATTCCTGGAGAATGGAAGAGTTGGAGGAGAAGCCATATGGGCTTGCCCTGATAGAACCAGACCTCTGGGGCCGGAGATGCCACAGAGAGACCTCTGCCAGCACTGAGATGCTCCCACCACCAATGGTTACTGCTGATGGATCCTGAACCCTGGAAATGAGGAGCCATGGGGAGACTCCTGCCAGCACCGGGACGCCTCTACTGCATGTGCTTTGTCGGAAGGAGACATTATAGACTGGTATTGGACATATGGGCTAATATCGGACTTATGACTTTGGACTGAACTGGCTTGGGATGCTTTCTCAATGTTCCACTCCTCTTGTATATAAACCTTTCCTTTATATCCATATGCATGTTTATGAATTTGGTTCTCTAGTCTACCCAGACTAACACACTCACCTTCCCAACACAACCGTTGCAGACAAAAATGTGTGCATAAGCAAATGTGGTGAAGAAAACTGATGGTGTCCAAATATTAAAGGCTTGCAGTTAAACAATTGGTCATCTAGCTCACAAGCAAGAAAGTCTACATGGAAGGACAACCACCTTGTGATCACAGGGTGTCGACGGAATAGGGTATCAGTCATCAGAAAAATCAAACAATTATATTTTTTGTAAATGAGGGGGGTCAGAGTGGATCCAAAGTCCCTTGGTAGACAATTGGACATACCCTCACAGAAGAGTCACAGGGGCTGAACTTCGGTGGCGTAGTGGTTGTGCGCAGGACTGCGGCCCACTGGGACGGAGGTTCAATTCCAGCAGTGAAGCTGGGCCTCCTACTCCCACCACCAGAGAGCAGTGATGCCCCCCCCCAAAAAAAAAGATGAGTCACAAGGAAGGAATGAGTCAACCAGGGTGCAATATAGCACTAACAAAACACACAACATATACCTTTGGTTCTTTCCTGCTTCCTCCCCACCTTCACTGTCATGACCCCAGTTCTACCTTACCAATTCAGCTGGACCAGAGCATGTACACTGGTACAGATAAGAACACTTGGCACACAGAATCCAGTACAATAAACCCCTCAGGAACAGTAATGGGAGCAGCAATACCTTGAGGGTAAGAAATGTGGAGGGAGAAGGTGGAGAAAGGAGGAACCCATTGCAATGATTGACATATAACCTGTCCCCTACCAGGGCGTACAAACAACAAAAATGTAGGTGACTGGAGATAGTGAACTGCATGAGATATTAAAATAATAATTTATAATTTATCAAAGACTTATAAGGGTAGGAGGATGAGGGAGGGGAAAAAAGAGGAACTGATGACAAGGGTTCAAGTAGAAAGAAAATATTTTGAAAATGAAGATGGCAACATAAGTACAGATGTGTTTGATACAGTTGGTGTATAGATTGCGATAAGAGCTGTAATAGCCTCCAATAAAATTATACATAAATTGTATATATCAAATTATATTTATATATTTATCTTCTTCAGCTGCCCTTTGCAATTTTCTGCTCAGTTCCTTTACTTCATTTTTTCTTCCACTTGCTTTAGCTACTCTGTGATTAAAGGAAATTTTCAGTCTTTTCTGTATTTTGGCTCTTTTTTTTTGCATCACTGCTCTCCGGTGGTGGGAGTAGGAGGCCCAGCCCCACTGCTGGAATTGAACCTCCGTCCCAGTGGGCCGCAGTCCCGCGCACAACCACTACGCCACCAGGGCTCAGCCCTATTTTGGCTCTTATCTTCAATTTGAACTTACTTATGAGCAATTGATGATCTGTTCCACAATCAGCCTTGGCCTCATTTTGGCTGCTCAAATCAAGCTTCTCAATTGTCAACTCCCACAGATGTAGTCAATTTGATCTTGTGTATTCCATCTGGAAAAGTACTTCTATACAATCGGCTTATGATGTGGAAATAAGGTGCTTGTGATCAACTTGTTGCTTGTCTTACAAAATACTGCTATGAGATATCCAGCTTTGTTTTTAATCACCAAATCTGTATTTTCCAACTACTCTTTCTTCTTTATTTCCAACTTTCTCATTCTGATTACCCAAATTATCCATGTATCTTCATGGCATGTTTGATCATTTGCAGACTGAAGAAATTAGTAGAATTTTTTAATTCTGTCACTAACATTAGTGGTTTGCACAGGAATTTGAATAATAGTTGCATTGACTGGATTCCCTTTTTTGAGTATTATATTACTCTACCACAGAGAGCATTATATTCAAGACATATCTTAAAATGTCCTTTTGGCCTATGAACACTGTCTCAGTCCTCTTGAATCTGTCATTGCCAGGATAGTAAGCCATAGGATAGTGTGATTCAAAATGACCAGTACCAGTCCATTTCAGTCCACAAATACCTAGCATATTGATCCTTTTGTGTTTTGTTTGATTTTTCACTTCCAATTTCCCTGAACTCATCCTGTGTACTTTCCAAATTCTGATTATGAATAGATATTTTCTGCTCTTTCTTCTCATTTTGAGTCATGCCCCATCAACATGTGAAGGTCCCGAAAGCTTTACTCTATCTCATTATAGCTGACTATATTTGGGGAAGTCAGTTATTCCTTGGTCATATTTTGAGAACCTTCTGATAGGAGGCTCTGGTCTTATGTCTGTCAGTGTTTGTGTTAGACTGGGCTGACTAGAAGAACAAATTCATTAACAGTCATGTTGAAAGAGATAATTTTATATCAAGATGTAATTATGCATCAATAAAACACCCCAGCCCAGTCAAGCTCAAGTCCCTAAGTCTGATATTAGCCCATAAGTCTAATATTAACCCATGAGTTCCTCTTCAGATTAACACAGCACATGTAATGAGGCCAAACGCAGGTAGATCACAGGCCAGTGAGAGGAAAGTCCTGTGGGTCCAAAGACAGTGAAGTGAACACATCACATCTCTAGGGCTCTGACTGACACAGTGGGGCTCCATGTGTCTTGTCAACACAAGTGTGAAGCAGACAGAAGTGTGCCCCGCCTCCAGAAAGGAAGACAGGAGTTCTCAAAATCCTCAGGAGAAGGCCATGCCCACACAGAGGCACCATTGGTATGACCAGATTGACATGGTAGACTCCACTCCTTTACTCAAGTTGGCGGGAGATTATATAACTGCCATATTATTCCACTGTTATTCCTAAGGTTTTCAGCCGCTAATTCCTGAGGTGGACAACCTAATTCTTCATTGTAGTCAAATGCTGGGGAAAACTCTCACTGATATCAAATCAATTTTGATTTACAGTGACTCTATAGGTGAGAGGTAGAGATGGAGCCGCAGGAAGGAGACAGAACTCAGCTAGGGATGAAGAGGATATGCTTTATTGGCGGTAGTGAAGGACTTTGGGGAAGAGAAGGGACAGCAGAGAGACAGACAGACAGACAGATAGATAGGAGGATCTTGAGCTCCTGGGCGGTTCCGTAGCCCGAGAGTTAGGCCAGGGAAGCCGCACCCAGTATTGGGGCTGTGGGACATATATAGGATTTGAGCCAAGGATGTATGTACCAATAAGGGGATGAGGTGTTCTGATGTTGCAGTTGCAGGGTCTGAGTCAGGATATGGTTTGTGAGAACACAGATCCGCCTCTTGGAACACTGAGGGAAGAGGCTGTACAGATTCAGCCCGGAGAGATAAGTTCTGTGAAGGGGCTGTGCCCTTCGGGGAGATTAGCTCTGTGAAATGCCAGAGGAAGGGTTTCCAAAGTTCACCAGGCTGTTCATCTCTTTTCTAGCGAGGCTGACACAAAAGGGGTGCAAGGAGCTTCCTGGTCCAGGGGGCTGCCCGGTCCAGGGAACTGCTCGGTCCAGGGGGCTGCCTGGTTCAACCCTGGCCCATGCGATAGGTAGACCTGCTCTGTGGGTTTCTGAGACTATCGTTTTACAGGGAAAGAAAGTCTCATCTTCTTCCTGAGGAGCAGCTGGTGGTTTCGATTTGCCGACCTTGCCCAACAAGTCAACTACGGTGCCGCCAGGGCTTCTTAGGTGCTGTCAACTTGACTCTAACTCATAGTGTCCCTGTGTTCAACAGAACAAAACATCGCCCAGTCTCCCGGCATCCTCACACTGATTCTGTTTGAGCCCATTGTGGCAACCATGGTGTTCATCTTTCTTGCCAGCTGAGGTAGTTACATAATCTCCTGTGTGGTGTCTAGCTGGTCAGCCAGGTCATTGTCAATGAGACGTCTGTGTGGGCATGGCCTTCTCCTGACAATGCCGGGAACTCTGATCTTCCTCCCTGGAGGTGGGACACATACACATTCTCTCTGCTTTGTCTTCCTGCTGAGAAGTCTCATGGAGCTATGCTGATGGAGCCAGAGCCCTGGAGCTGGAGGAGCTATGGGGAGACCCACGTCAGCGCTGAGAAGCTTCCATTGCCACCGAATCTACAAGACTATGCCCCCCACTGACCTGTGATCTTCCTACATTCAGTGTCATTGTATGATTGCATGAGTCTAAAGAGGAATTTATGGACTAGTATCAAACACATGGGGTAATATCAGTCCACCAAGCATTTTCCTCTTTTTTTCTGACCGCCTACTTTTGTTTTGTTTTGTTTTGTTTTGGGGCATCACTGCCCTGGTGGGAGTGGGAGGCCCAGTCTTGCTCGTGGAGAGCTGCTGCTGGATTTGAACTACTAGCCCAGTAGGCTGCAGTCCCGCACACAACCACTACGCCACCGGGGCTCAGCCCTCTGCCCCTCTACTTTACCAAGCATGATGTCCTTTTCCAGTGACTGGTCTCGTCTCCGGCCATACCACCCTGAACGCGCCCGATCTCGTCCAGTGACTGGTCTCTTCTGACAGCATGTCCAAAATAAGTGAGACGGAGTCTTACCATCCTTGTTCTAAGAGATAGTCTAGCTGTGCTTCCTCCATGACAGATTTGTTTGTTCTCTGACAGTCCATGGTACTTCTAATATTGTCCACCAACACCATAATTCTAATGCACCAATCCTTCTCCAGTTTTCCTTGTTAATTAACCAGCTTCCACAAACATATGTGATTGAAAATGCTGCAGCTTTGTTCAGGCACACTTTAGTCTTGAATGTGACATCTTTGCTGTTAGGGAGGTTCAACTAACAATGTTTCCTTTAGCTGTTGTGCCAGCAGGGTGATGGGTGCTGCACTTCATGATACAGCTACAGAATCAGTAAGTCATGCCAGATTAGGAAAATAAATTGTAGCAAAACCACACGATTAGTCCTTGTGTTAAAGACCAGTTTGATCTCTGGCTGTGCAAGGAAGAAAAAGAGTACCACTCCATGCATGCCGTGGAGCGTTTCTTAAGAGGCAGAGGTCAGACCTGAGTCTACCCTACAACTTCCTTTGCCTTATTCTTACACAGACCATGCTTTCCACGGTACTCACAACTCTCCTGGACTTGCAGACCCATTGCAGTGGTCATACAGAACGCACCATACTCAGATTAGGGAATTTAACAGGTTATAAAATTATCAGGATTTGGTTCTTTTTTCCACAGGCGTGCCTCTCTCTGATTCTCAACCCTTCACCCAACCACATGGAGTTTATTAGGGAAGTCAGCAGGTTACAATTCAGGTGAGAAATCTCAGGAAACAGTTCTTTAGTTAGTGTCTTCTCCTCCATAGCTGCAGACAGATCTCTCTCTGGCCCTCAGCCACTTGGCCTGGCTTCTGCCCTGCTCAGGCAATGTTATACAGCTCTTTTGGAGCTGCTAATAAATCCACAAAGGATGAAATAAATACTCTGCTACAAGTCTCAACCAGGAGATCTTCAGCTCTATATCTGGGGGAGGGGAGATGTCCCTCATTTAAGTGTCCAGAAACACCTATTCCACCAGACTGCCTCCTGCCGCAAAGCACTCAACTTTACTTACTCTGAGCTGGGAAGTTCAGTGTCCTTATCTCATGGTTCTGCTGATGCTGCTACTGTTTCTGTGTCCTCTTCCCCCTCCTCCTACTCCTCCTCCTTCCCTCTCTCCTTTCTCCCACCTCGTCCTCCCCTTCCCTGGAGTAGGAGGCCCAGCCCCACTGCTGGAATTGAACCTCCATCCCAGTGGGCCGCAGTGCCGCGCACAACCACTACGCCACCGGGGCTCAGCCCCTCCAAGTATAAGATTTTTAACAAATGCCCTACACGATTCACTGCATAAACTTGGCATTCACAAGACAAAATCATGTGTGAGTGTTCTAACATTGGAGACCAGAGCACGAAATAATGTGGAAGTCATAGTTAGTGTTACTGTTTTAAGAGGGGGAAACAAAATCCAATGACTTGTACAGTATGATGTCAAATTGAATATTCCAGCTATTCCTCAAATTTATCATTGGGTGGTGGGATTACTGGGAAATTTCCACCTTCCTTCTCCTTTCTGAATTTCCCAGTTTGTTATGATCCTAGTTTGCTGTTTATTTTAACGTTCGGGAGTGCGATTTTTGTTGTGTTGCTGCTATTATTGTGTTTCCAGTGGAGCTGTTTTATCGTTGAGGCCCATAGAACATATAAACTAAAAGAACCAAGTATCAGCTCACTGCCATCAGTCAACTCTGACTCCCAGCAGCTCTTCAGGAAAGGGCATAATTGCCCTGTGGCTTTCCCAGACTGTCACTCTGTATGGAGTGGAAAGCCTCCTCGTTAAGGACCAGCTGATGGTTTTTAACCACCGACCTTGCAGTTAGCAGCCCAACACAGCACCCACTGTGCCACCCACCCAGTATGCTTTCTCCAGAAAAGCAATAAAAGCAAAGTCTTAGCTTATGGACTGTCATTATGACACTTCTCTTTAATTTTTGGTGATTATTCATGTAAATTATTCATAAAGACAATGTAAGATTTAACATTTAAACTGCACTTTAGAATCTACGGACTCTTACGTGGATAGTAAGAAGTAAAATTATCTAGGTCTTTTTTTTGTTTGTTTTTTTTGTGGGCATCACTGCATCTGGTGGTCGTAGGAGCCACCCAGTGATGCTCCTGAGAGCCACCGCAGGATCCGAACTGCCAAGCCCGCAGGCCACTGTCCCACACTCAACCACCTACGCCACCGGGGCTCAGCCCTAGGTCTTTTTTTAAGAAGTAAAATTATTAAAAGTTGTGTTTAGGGTGGCTCAACTCCTATGTTTTGCTTCTCTGCCCATGCATCAATCAGGAGGATGTCTGACTGCTGAGAAAAGAAGCGGAGACCAACAGAACCCAAAGGAGACACGATGGTGTCTTCTTGTTGCAAGGACACGGCATTCCACGCCGACCTCAGATACTTGTTCAACAAGTATCTGTTACCTCTGTGAGGCTCAATTTCCTCCTCTATACGATGTGTAATCATGCTTCCTCCAGGAGCCCTGGTAGTGTAGTGGTTGTGCACTGGGCTGTGAACTGTAGGGTCGGCAGTTCGAAACCACCGGTACTCTTCGGGAGACAGACTGGGTTTCTCCTCCCATCAACAGTCACAGTCTCGGAAACCCCCAGAGGGATCACGGAGTCAGCATCGACTCAATGGCAAGGAGATGGAATGGCTACACATTGGCACTGACTCCACGGTGGTGAGACTCTTGCTTGCCCTGACAACTTCATGGGATTTCACTGAAAATCAAGTTGTGCTGAAAACTGTAAAACACAATCAATATAAACAAAAGTATTGCAAGTTCTACTTTAGATTCTTGGTGCCATAGTACATTTTCGGTTTCACTGTGTTTATAAGCTCTGGGAGCAGCGTGGTCAACTGCCGAGCGGCTAACCAGTACATTGCCACTGGTGGCATCATGGGTACAAGTTGTGCTGTGATCATCAAGCTCTGCTGTTTGAAATCACCAGTCACTCTCTGAGGAGAAAGATGGGTGTTCCAACCTGTGGCAGCCATGTGCTTATGCTAATTTTATGATTGAAATGTAGGGGTGGAGTCTAGTCTGTTAATCTGGAGATAGCCATTGAGTAGCCAATGAGGTCTCCATGTGGGCATGGCTTTCTCCTAAGATGTCTAGGAAATCTCGCAATATTTCCCTTGTGAAGATAAGAAGCTATCTTCCCCAGTTGTTGGGAGTTAGTCTAAGAGATGATGAATCACGGACAAGACAAGATGGCAGCATCCGAGAAGCTGAAGGAGTCAAAGGAGAAGCCACACAGCTTTGCCCTGATGGAGCCATACCTCCGAAGTTGGAGAGGCTACATGGGGATGCGTTACTTCTGCCACCACTGGATGCTGTTGATGGACCCTGATCCCTGGAGGTGAGGAGCCATGAGGAGACCCCTGTCAGCGCTGGGATTCTGCACCCACTGACCTGTGACTTCGTGAGTCGGAAGGAGGTGTTATAGACTGGTGTCGGGCATATGGGTTAATATCAGACTTATGACTTCATACTGGACTGGGTTGGGATGCTTTCTCAGTCCATTCCTTTTGTATAGAAACCTTTCCCTTATATCCATATGTGAGTCTATAAATTTGTTCCTCTAGTCTACCTGGACTAACACACACCCTGTAAACAATTTCAGTTTTGGAAACTCACAGGGGGCAGCTCTCCCCTGTCCTATAGCAATACTGTGAGTGGGCATCGATTGCATGGCAGTGCATGAGGACCTGTTGGAACTCACCCGCTGCGCCCTAGGAGAAGGAGTTAACAATTGGCTTCAGGAAAGATGTTCCTGGCGGGGACTGAGCCCTGGTGGCGTAAGTGGTTGAGTGCAGGACTGCAGCCCATGGGCTTGGTGGTTTAAATCCAGGGGCAGCTCTCAGGGGTGGCACTGAGTAGCGCCCACGACCACCGGAGGCAGTGATGCCCCCTCCCCCCCCAAAAAAAAAGATGCTCACGGCCTTCGAAACTCAGTTAGAGCAGTTCTGTTCTATGGGTTCACTAAGTGGTGGCGGCGACTTGACAAAAGGGAGTCTTAGGGTTTGTAAAGCTTCAAAAAATTTCATTTGAAACACAATATGTTTATTTAATTAAAACAAAACAGAACTCACTGCCGTCCCATTGATGTCCACTTACAGCAACTCTATAACATAGGCTAAAACTGCCCCTGTGAGTTTTCGAGACTGTGAACTATTTTGGGGAGTAGAAAGCTCAGTCTTTCTTGGGCAGGGCAGCAGGTTGTTTCGAACTGAGGACCTTTCAGAGCCCAACTCTCAACCACTCCACCACCATTTTACAATGATGCAAAAACAAGTATCGAAGAGATCCTTTTGAGTTATTAAATTATCATTGACATTCATTGACCATGCTTGAACTCATGCTGGTATTAAGCAGAAACCATAATCTTCTTTCGTAATTACATATATTTAAGGTAGTATGTATGATCTGAAAAAATTATAGATTACTATGATTTCATTATACTATTTATGCTTATATTATAAATCATGTTACTATGATTTATGTTACTATTTATAGAAGATTACTGTGATTTTCAAAGTATACTATTTTTCACTGCCAAATTTTATTAAATTTTTTCTCTCTAATATTTAACTCTGTAAGTGTTTTACAAAGCAGCCCATCTTTGTAGCCTTTAGATTAGGATATTGTCACAACCACAATAATGTTTGATTGCTCTAAACAAATCCAACAGCTTGATATTTAGTAAATCTCAATTGGATTTTGTGGTATCTTGTCCCACTGAATCATATCCTTTAGTTGTAGGGACACAGCATTTCCATGCAAATTAACCAATGGAGTATAAAGGGTGACTCTTTGGACTGCTAACCACAAAGTTGGCAGTTCAAAATCATGAGTGGTTCTATGGAAGAAAAGCAAGGCTTTTTACTTTTGTAAAGAGTTACAGTTAGGGCTGAGCCCTGGTGGCGTAGTGGTTGTGTGCGGGACTGTGGCCCCCAGGACTGGCGGTTCAAATCTAGCAGCAGATCTCCAGGAGCAAGGCTGGGCCTCCCACTCCAATCAGAGGGCAATGATGCCCACACACAAAAAAAGAGTTACAGTTTTGGAAACTCACAGGGGCAAGTCTACCTTGTCCTCTAGGATCATTATGTGTCAGAATCAACTCAATAGCAATGAGGTTTTTAGCTTTAATGACTTCTGAATACATAAAATGCCCCAAAGCAAATATATTTTACTTTAAAAATGCTCACAATTTTTATACGTATTCTGTGTTGCACTTCTTGGTATATTTTAAATGTCATCATTTCAACCATGCTGTGAATTCAATTAAGTCTCTTCTAAAGCAAATGTTATCATTCTTTTTCAATTTATGATCTTTTATTATCATCAAAATCTATAAGAATGGCAATGAATCAATTCATTGTCCAAAATGAAAAATATAATTGTTTCTTATTAATATAGAATGCCCAAATGGGGGCTGAGCTCCGTTGACGTAAGTGGTTGACTGCGGGACTGCAGCCCTCGGGCTTGGCGGTTCAAATCCAGCGGCAGTTCTCAGGAGCAGCACTGGGTAGCTCCTATGACCACCAAAGACAGTGATGCCCTCCCCCCCAAATAAAAGAATGCCCACATGAATCAGAGAAGCAGAGAATTATTTTCTATCATTATAAAAGCATCGATGGTTTTGGTTTCGAAGACAACTAAAATACTTTGCAACATAAAATTCCAAGGCTCAGTTCTTTAATGCAACTCATGTCCTAGCACAATTCCCGAGAACTCATGGGGCCCTGCTGTTCCTAATATTGTTTTATTTCTGAAATAGTGCTTTTTTGGGGGGGAGGCATCACTGCCTCTGGTGGTCGTGGGTGCTACCCAGTGCCACTCCTGAGAGCCGCCGCTGGATTTGAACCGCCAAGCCCTAGGGCTGCAGTCCCGCACTCAATCACTTGCGCCACAGGGGCTCAGCCCTGAAATAGTGCTTTTATAGAGAAAAAAACAACAACAGTAATAATAAGAAATCTCATTTACTAAACCAATACTTCAGAAATGCCTGGAAGATTTATTAAAAATGTATATGCCAGAGTCCCTTGGAGACACTCTCTTGACAAGACATATGGCAGCTTGATGATATGACCCCGGGTCCTAGGAACTGGAGGAGCCAGAGAGGAAGGCACATGGGTTTATCCTGATGGAACCAGAACTCTGAAGCTGGAACAGCCACAGAGACACCCCTGCCATGTTAAGATGCTTCTTCCACCACTGGATATTGCTGAGGGACTCTGAGCCCTGGAAATGAGGAGTCATGGGAAAACCTTCTACTGCCGCTGGATGCACAAGACTCTGCACCCACTGTCCTGTAATTGTCCTGGTATCATTGCACGTGCTTCACTCTTTGAAGCTCCCTCAGATAGACATCTTCTTGGAATGTGAAGAAAGAAGGACTCATAAGAAGTTACATAATCTGTCAACTTGCGAAGGATGGAGTCTAGCCTGTCAATCATATGACAGCCAAGGATACCTCTACATGGGCACGGCCTTCTCCTAAGAATTCTGGTAACTCCTATCTTCCTTTCTTGAGCTGGGACACATACTCTCCCTGCAAGACATTCCTGTTTGACAAGCCACATGGAGCTACACTGATGGAGTCTGAGCACCGGAGCTGGAAGAGTCACACGGAGATCCACACCAGCGCTGAGATGCTTCCACTGCCACTGGATCCACAAGACTTTCCACCCACGGCCCTGTGATCTTCCTGTACTCAGTGTCATTACATGTGTTGCATGAGTCTGAAGAGGAGTTTATAGATTGGTATCAGACACATGGGCTAATATCAGATTTATGGACTTCATCTAGACTCGGCTGGACTGGGATGCTTTATTAATATACAATTGCTCTTGTATATAAAACTCATACACATATGAATGTCTATGAATTTTGTTTCTCTAGTATACACTAACATAGTTTCAATTGCAGATTTAAATGTAAAAAAACAAAAATGCATATGCCAATGCCCTGTGTCAGATTCTGATCCAGAATGCTCAGGAGGGGGTGGGGGGGCGAAGAACGGATTGGAAATCTGAATGTTCATTTCATGCTCTCATTTTCCTGATGTAAGTAGTTCATGCTTTGAGGAATCCCCATACATATGTGCAAATGTGCGCACATGTGCACACACACATGCACACCCCCCCCCAGTCATTTAGTCTCATTTGGCATTAAACAGGTTGAAGGGTCTTAGTTTATTCCTGAAGTAAAATTCTTTGGTTTCCCATCCTCATCGTTTGCTCTGTGATGAGTCATTGACTGACTTTTTGTAAGTTCTCTGGGTTATGGAAACAGTGAACCTATTTTAGTTAGGGTTCAGCTGGGAGTTTAATGTGAAGACAATCATGTTCCCCAAGTAGTATGGCTCACCTCGACCCCATACATACTGGCGTGCCCTGGCGTCTAGTGGTATAGGATTACTTAGCCCAAAGTGCAGCCCTTCGCTCCTATCATACCACTCTACCTGCATCAACATCCTGTCCACTGTTTCCTTCAGTGACTCACGGTACAAAACAGCTACAGTCTGAGAAGTGATGAGTCACTTCCAGGTTTCCTTGCTATAGAAAACAGTTCCTTATACCCACGCCATGCCTCTATGTAAAATGGAACAAAGTGTGATGTGCAGGTCCTCTGACGTCCTCTTACCTCACAAAGGGAAAGGGAAATCTCGATCATCAGCTTCAGCTGCTTAAGGGCTACAGTCAGACCTGTCCTCACCCTCTCATCTTCCTTACCAATTCTGACCTCAACTGTCCCATCCACTCACCCCATTCTACTTCCACGACTGGGTTCTCTAAGTCATTGCAGTAACCAAACAGGAGTCACAGACAGTGATCCCAATTATTGGGCTTATTATGGAATTACCAGGTTACTATTGAGATGAGGAATGCTCGGGGTACAGTTGTTTGGTCAGGGTAGTTTCTTCTGTGTCATACCCACTGGCAGGCCTTGCTCGGGAGATCAGCATCTTAGTTTTGTCATACTCAGACATCGCAAATCTCTTTTAGGGTTGCTGATAAATGCCCAAAGGACAAGCTACACAGTTCTAAATTTCAACGCCCAAACACCCAGCTCCAGCTCCGTGGATCAGCAAACCCAGCTCTCCCATTTCAGTACCCTGAGGTACTCCACTCCGCAAGTCTGCCTACTGTCTCAAAGCACGAAACTTCACTGGCTCTGAGGACTGGGAAGTTCCGGTTCCTGTGGTGTCAACATTGTCTTCTGTATCAAAGAGGTTCAATGCACAGGAATCTCAGGGTTCAAAGAATGCACTCCCCTTCTGGTGCTTCACTCTCCACAACCAATCTTCATATACATATGAGTACCATGACTTCAGTCAGACAAGCGTTAGTCTTTAAAGTAACATCCTTGTTCTTGCTAATTCTTTTAAAAAATTAAGAGATCTTATATCTTTGTTTGATCTTGTGATTGGTCCCTCCATGAACATTGATTACAGATCTAAGATGAAATTCTTGACAATTCCACTCTTTTCTCTATTATCATGATGCTTTTTCAACCTACCCCCAATATTCTGGTTCACACCCTCCCCCCACCCCCAATTTAGAAGTGTAAGAAATGACATCTTGCCTTAGGGCCATGTCTCCTATAGTCCACTGCCCTGTTGTTATTCTGTTAACTTTCCAAATCTAAGTTTGTAGCTTTCAGATAATTCTCTGCCCCCACTCTGTTCCAGGATGTTATTGTAAGTTTTATTTTCTGGTGTGCCTCCATCCTGTTTTAGGTTGCTATCTAGTCTAATGCTCCTTCTAGCTCCTGTCATCAGCCTGGCTAGTTAGTGTGGAATGTCTGCACTCCAGAGCTCAGAGAACAGGACGCGGCTGGAGTTCACTGTACCTTGCAGCTTGAAAAACAGGATTGCCTAACTAGTCTGCAGGGTTTCAGGGTTTCAAGTGACACTTGCCCTCCCTTGGCCACTGGCTTAATAAAGACTCCTAATTTGGACTCGTCGCCTTATAGCGGTCTTGTGGCATGTAGCAACCTATTGACCCAGTTGTGAGGTGGGCAGTGACTATGCTTCTGATCGCAAGAAGCATTTCAAAGTCATCAGGTATGCTCAAAACCCACAGGAAGCAGTTCTGCTCTGTCCTACAGGACTGCTACTGACTCGCCGTTGACTCTATGGCAGCGAGTTGAGATCACATCCTTACCGTTCTTATCTATGACATTTAAGGCAACGAGGCACGCCAGAAAACTAAAAAAGCCATCGACGGTCAAAACCGACATGGACTTTACCCTGGAGCTTATATGGTCGAGTAATGCCCTATTACAACATTGACAACACGTATCTATTAGCACATTCACAGCGTGTGGCACTTTTTGACCTCTTTCAATCTTGAGGAGGATAGTTCCTTATCTAACTCCGGACGCCCCAGCAGTGTCAAACTGCTTATCCCACGGTTCTGGATTTTCCACCCCGCTGAAGTTCTCTTTAAAGAACCTTGGTGGTGTGCAGGTTCAATGTAATCTGCTAATCTGGCCGCCAGCTGCTCTGTGGAACGAAGATGAGGTTTCTAATCCCATAGGAAGTTTTAATTTAGAAACCCACAGAAGGAGTTCCACCCTGTCCTGTAAGGACGCTACGAGTTGGGATCTACACAATGGGATAGAGTTTAGAGTTTTTGAGACCCGCAGGAAAACATGAATGAAGGGCATGGTCAAATGGAAATAACTCGTTTAAATTCCAGCGACCCCAGAACCTGACCCAGATAAAGCGGTCGCGTGCCCAATAAAAAGCGTTGACAATGTGGAACGCCCCACACCAGCATCTATACACATAACTGGCGCCCGTGGGATTAAGAATTTAAAGCCCCGTGCCTGAGTCTAAACTAGACAGCCAATCAAAACTGCCGACTCAGGAACGCGGTGTCTTTCGGGATGTGTAGTTCCCTGAGCATTTCCTGCCTTCCAATTCGTGACTACAGTTCCCGGCAGCCCCCGGGCTCCGAGGCCGGCCCTCTAGCCTGGGGGCGGAGCCTAGAGAGCGTGGGAGCGGGCGTTCGCCCCGCCTCGTGGCCTGGAGTGTCGCCAGCGACGGGGCGGGAGAGTAACGTGACTCGGGTGGCGGGCGTCCGCGGTCGGGGCTGTGGGGTCCCTCTCTGCAGAGATGCCGAAAGTCAAGTCGGGCGCCAGCGGCCGGCGCCGGGAGCGACAGGACCAGCGCCGGGAACTGAAGAGCGCCGGAGGTGCGGGTCGCCGGGAGGGGGCCGTGGTCCACCGCGTGCCACACCGGAACCGGAGCTGGTGCGGGAGGCCTTACGGAGCCGGGGCCGCGGGCCGCGGGCCCTGATGGCCGCCGCCGGCCTCGGGAGCAGAAGGGATGGACGTCCCGCAGCAGCCTGCCTGCCTGAGCCCAGAGCTTGGCGTTCGGGGGCGCCCCACGCCATCGGCTTTCTGATGGACGAGCTGACGTCTAATCTAGTTGAGAGCTTAAAGTTTTTGTTTCCCCCCCCCCCAGGACTCATGTTCAACAAGGGGATTGGGCAGCACATTTTGAAAAATCCTCTCGTTGTTAACAGCATTATCGACAAGGTGGGTGAAAGGAAAGGGGGAGGGATCGCTGTTGAGCGTTGAGCGAGTGAGTTGGTTCTGAGGAATCGCTTCAAGTACACGCCCAACTCCAAGCCTAGCCCCGCCCTCTGCTGTGCTAGTCATGGACTCACAAGGACCCCAGGGGTCAGGGGGAAAGCACCCCATAGGTTTCCAGCGCTCTATGGCATGGTTCAAACCACTGACCTTTCGCTTAGCAGCCAAGCACTTCAGCCAGTTTCACCAGGACTACTTACACGTGGTACACATGAGCTACAAATAGATGATAAATTGACTAAATAATTGTGTGGTGTTTACGTGCTGTCTTCCTCCTGGTGTGCTTCACTCCGTAGGTTCGGGCTTCTTTCTGGGTCTTCCTGTAGACTCCTCACTTCCCAATGAAGGTGACATTCGCAGGTGGTTGTCACACCTCCAATGATCACTGTCGGTTTCTGTTTGCTTCAGAGCCTAAACATATGCATAAAGTACACATTAGGTGGTCTTTTCTCCCAGGATATTTATATGCTATAATTCATAAAACACACAAATGACTTGGAATTTTTTTTTTGGGGGGCGGGGAACATCACTACCCTCTGGTGGGAGTGGGAGGCTCAGCCTTGCTCCTGGAGAGCTGCTGCTGGATTTGAACTGCCAAGCCAGTGGACCGCAGTCCTGCACTGCACTACGCCACCAGGGCTCAAAGCCGGAATATTTGTGACCAGGTGCTAGGACATGAGAAATAAGTGGTATAGGGAGTTCCTATCCTTAACCATGGTCAAGGTCTAGGCCCAGGACCTTTCTAGGAAGAAAGACATTCAGACCAGCTGGAGGGTGAGGTGAAGCTGCCCCAGCTGTACGTTGCCAGAGTGATAAGGTGGTGTACACAGTCTGCAAAAGCGAGGTTGTTTTCAAACACATTGTCTGAGGTCTCACTGTCATCAGCCAGATTCAGAAGGAGACAGTTCGGGAAGTTCTACAAATCAAGAAAGATATCCCCATATCTGCAGTCCATGAAAATTCAAGCCATGCACGGCGTCCCTTACTAAGAAATTGCAGCTCAAAGGAAAGCTATACCCACTGGAAATTTGCAGGGAAGGCAGGAGCATCTAGCATCCATAAAAAGGCGAACTAGCTGGAAAAAGAAGAAATAATAAGTGTTAGTTTCCTCCTGACTTAGTCCCATTTGCAAAATGAAGATTGGCCTTGCTGTTGAAACTTACATATGGATTCTTTTGACCATTTCCTGATGTAAGTGATGGACCCAGAATATTGCAGCTTCTTGAGTATTCCTGCATCTCTTGAAACTGAAATTAAGCCTCAGATTTGTGTATTCCTGATTGACAGGCAGTGTCATAGCACCTCGCTCTCTCCCTTATGACATGAGCAGAGTGTCAAAGTGTCGAGGGTCATTTCCAAGGTAGGAAGCACAACGGCTGGAAAGCTCAGAAAAAAGACTCTGGAAGTCGAGAGAGGGCTGTTAGATTTCCATTCGCACCTAATGTTAATGGGGTAGTTTTGTGGAATGAATATGATTTTTTTTGGGGGGGGGGCATCACTGCCTTCTGGTGGTGGGAGTAGGGTGAAATAAATATGAAGAAGTGTCCAAATGTAGACAAGACTTCCTGAAGGCTTATGAACAGCGCTGTCCAGGCTATGTGTATTCAACTGTGTGTTCAGATGTGCCATGCGAGCTTACGTTGTGCTTGCTTTTAGGCTGCCTTGAGACCGACCGATGTTGTCCTGGAAGTTGGCCCCGGAACTGGTAACATGACTGTGAAGTTGTTAGAAAAGGCGAAAAAGGTAAAAAAGGTTTTTAACCTTTGGACAGCAGAAATGACTTGCAAGGTCAGCTGGTGTGCACACAGTGATGTGCTTCAGTGAGCTGCTCTCTCTTTTTTTTTTTTTTAGCGGGGGGCCATCACTGCTCTCCAGCGGTGGGAGTAGGAGGCCCAGCCCCGCTGCTGGAATTGAACCTCCGTCCCAGTGGGCCGCAGTCCTGCGCACAACCACTACGCCACCGGGCTCAGCCCGAGCTGCTCTCTTAGTATTTTAAAAAGCTTAGTTGTAAGATTGGGGAAGGTTTAGAGCAGGTCAATTTCCATTTAACAGTTCATAATCCTTTTGTTCCCTGTCACTGACTGTAATTACCACAATGTAATGTCACTTGTCCCACTTCCTCCGTTTCCATCCCTCCTTTCCTAACCCTTTTCAACTTTGTCCTTGGAGCCTCTTTGCTCATAAATGGTTGGTTATTCTAAGGAATGTGGATCTCCCTAGTGCCAGTCTCCTCCTTCCCTCCCACTGCCGTCCACTCAGTACTGGCTCGTAGGACAGGGTAGAATGACCCTTTGAGTTTCCAAGACTGTAGAAAGCCTGATCTTTCTTCCAAGGAGCATGACGGTGGTTTTAAGCTGTTAGCAGTTACCAGACTAACATGTAATCTCTACACGGAACTTTTAAGAGCCCAGTTGCTACTCACTTAGAATGAGATCTATGCTAGTCAGGAAATGTGAAGCCGCATTAGTTATTTCAGCACAGGGCATTTAATATAGGAAATTGATGGTAAAGCCCCTCCCCCAAACAAACACTCCATGGGAATATGAATAATAATCATAAAGCGTAGCTACACCCGTAGGCCTGGGAGAACCAACAGAGAAGACTCAAGAACCTGGAGAACTGGAGCTGGGGCCTCTGAGATTGGGGTGGTTCTAGCTTCCTGTTCGTCTGTTGGGTGACCCAGTTTCCTATGCAGGAGAACCATTTTCCCTTGTTATGCCCCCTCATAGAATCAGGGAGTGAAGGATTTATCTGAATACAGTGAAAAATGGGGTTCAGGGGCCCAGGGTTGGTAAGTTAAGGAGGAGATTGGTGAGAGCACGAGCTTTGAATAGGGGCTGCTCAGGAGAATGCCGCCCCTCTTAACTTGTCTGCACACAGCAGCCATGAGACACGGGCAGATCTCAACCTGAGGGCAAAGGCCCAGGGCTGCTATCTCCCTACTGAGCTCAGCACAGAAATGGGTGTCCAGTGACTGTTGCAAGACGAGCAGAATAAGCAGCACACCGTGGGTCTGAAAGGAGTTCTCGTGGCATCATAGGTTCTGTGTCGGGCTGCTTACCAACGGCAAGATCAGCAGTTTGAAGTTCCTAAAAGATCAGGCTTTTGCAGCTGAGCCCCGGTGGTGGCGTGGTTGAGTGCGGGGCTGTGGCCCACTGGCTGGGCGGTTCAAATCCAGCAGCAGCTCTCCAGGATCAAGGCTGGGCCTCCCACTCCCACCAGAGGGAAGTGATGCCCCCCTCCAAAAAAACAAAACCGATGTATGAGCCCCCAATAAAATGATTTAAAAAAAAGATTAGGCTTTCAACTCACCTAAAGAGTTACATAGTGGGCTGAGCCCCGGTGGCGTAGTGGTTGTGCACAGGACTGCGGCCCACTGGTATGGAGGTTCAATTCCAGCAATGGGGCTGGGCCTCCTACTCCCGGAGAGCAGTGATGGCCCCCCCCCCCCAAAAAAAAAAAAAGTTACATAGTTTTGAAAACTCACAGGGGGCAGTTCTCCCCTGTCTTGTAGTCGCTCTGAGTCAGAACTGACTTGATAGCAGTGAGTTAGTTTTACCTAAGCTGTAGATAACGGTCGTCCTGGAAACCAGTAAAACCTCGGCCAGTTAACATCACCATAACATGACAGATTCAGCCATTATTTCATCTCTCTTTTCATTTATTTGAGAAGTTATCTTTGGCCTGTATTACGGATTTCGGTACACGAGGGAAGTGATACACTCATTTGAATACCAGTTGACATGTTCTTCAGTGTAACAAAACAATATACTGTAGCAGATTTCCACCATCTGTTGAGTTACAAAGCATGGGGCCATATAAAACATGATTCTGCTGATGGAGAGAATTCCCATTATAATCAGGTTGTCTAATTTGGGGGGTGATGGTGGTAGGGGTGGATTTTTCTTTTTGTTTTTTGGCATAACTGCCCTCTGGTGGTGGGAGTAGGAGGCCCAGCCTTTGCTCCTGTAGAGCTGGAATTGAACCTCCATCCCAGTGGGCCGCAGTCCCGTGCACAACCACTACGCCACCGGGGCTCAGCCAGGGGTGGATTTTTCTTACTTGAACTAGAAGAGTAGGATAAAATAGAATATTGATGGTGGAATTGGGAAAGGTTTAAATCATGAGAATACTAGGATAAAAAATTTATACTGGAGGGCTGAGCCCCGGTGGCGTAGGGTGTGCGCGGGATTGCGGCCCACTGACACGGAGGTTCAATTCCAGCAGTGGGGCTGGGCCTCCTACTCTCACCACCAGAGAGCAGTGAAGCCCAAAAAACAACAACAACAAAAAATATGGACAACACATTTGCCAGTTTAAAGACACTTTCTTTTTCGAATTTCAGGTAGTTGCCTGTGAACTTGACCCAAGGCTAGTAGCTGAGCTTCACAAAAGAGTGCAGGGCACGTGAGTATGCATTACAGAAAGGATATGTAATTCAATCTCTTCAAACAGTGTTCTTTGGTAATTTCTTTTGTTATTCCCAGCCCTGGGGCCAGCAAGCTTCAAGTACTGGTGGGTGATGTGTTGAAAGCAGACTTACCCTTCTTTGATGCCTGTGTGGCAAATTTGCCTTATCAGGTAGGTGTGTGCTCATGTTAGGGACATCGGCCTTAAATGTGTCTCTGACAGGCCTTTCTCAGGAGTTCATTCTCTCATTCTCTTACAGATCTCATCCCCTTTCGTCTTCAAGCTGTTGCTGCACAGGCCTTTCTTTAGGTATGTGATAGAAGACCAAAGTCACTGCAAGGTCTTAGAAAGATGACCAGGCCAGGCCATCTAGCTAACCGAGTTGTCGCTCCCTTTCTCCCCACTTTTTTTTTTTTGGGGGGGGGGCATCACCCTCTGGTGGTCGTGGGCGCTACACAGTGCTGTTCCTGAGAGCTGCCGCTGGGTTTGAACTGCCAAGCCCGCGGGCCGCAGTCCTGCACTCAACCACTTATGCCACCAGGGCCCAGCCCTTCTTCCTTCTTTCACTGTCAGAATCTTTTGGGGGAGGTGGTGTCTGAGAGCTACACCCGAAGCCAGACACGGTGCATTTATTCGTTGGTCAGGCTTTTTAATTATCTTGGTCTAGACCAGTGGTCGGAAAACTGCCGCTTGTGAGCCATGTGCAGCTCTTTCATTGTGAACGTGAGGCCCTGAAGTAACATTGAAAACATTTGAAGGTCATTATTTCAGATCATGGTGATTTTGTGTGGGTAACGTATTTAAAGACTTGAGTGATTTTAAAGTTTTTGGGAGAACAGGATTGGCTCTTAAGTCTCAAAAGTTTGCCGCCCTGGTTTAGACAATTGCAGTGGCCCTGGTGGTATAGTGGGTCATGCACTAGGCTGCTAACCTAACCTCAGGATTGGCAGTGGGAAACCACCAGCTATCTGTGGAAGAAAGATGAGGCTTTCCACGATTGAAAGAATGACAGCCATGGAAACCCATGGGGGCAGTTCTACCCTGTCTTACAGGGTCACTTCTGGCCCCAAGATTCATTTGCATCATTAAAAAAAATTATACATACTCAGAGGGCTGTGCAATCGTCCATGTGATTGTTGATTTATAGTATGTTAGTTTCCATTCTATGAATGTATTTATACACAGGTACTGGTGATTGAGTTGCAATGTCACATATATCTCGTAGTGTGGCTCATTGTCTAAACATTCGGAAAGTCTTAAGTCCTGTTTTTAAAATCCTCTCTGTTCGGGAGTCTCCAGAAAGCCTCCCCAATTGCCTACCAGATCCATGTCCACCTCACTTAATCTGCTAAGTCAGGGGACCACTGTGTGGCAGCACCTGCCTCTCCAGCCTTGCCCATTCTGTAAGGAAGTTTGTGTGTCCCCCGTGGGTGGGACTCTGCTGTCGAGTTCATATTATTTGCTTTGGTTTTGTTTCCCTAGAAATGCTCATCCAACCATTAAAGCCTGGCATTTGCTGGCTTCCGTTGGGTTAGGAGTGCAGCCATTCTCAAAACACAACCAGCTGACTCACTGTGCTTAAGCAAGCCAGGGCTGAAAGTGAGCTGTATTCTAACCTACAGAATGCATGATCCTTAACCACAGATAATTGCTTTGATCCATTTCTCTCCCATGAAAATTCTTTGACATTAAAATACATTTATAGTTGGCAGTGACCATCTTCCTCTTTTTAAAATAGATGCGCTATACTCATGTTTCAAAGGGAATTTGCACTCCGGCTGGTTGCAAAACCTGGAGATAAGCTATACTGCAGACTCTCTATCAATACACAGCTGTTAGCACGTGTAGACCATCTAATGAAGGTAAGTATTATATTTGTTGAAATAATCAAACGTAACCCATCCTTGACCATCTTGCCACATCTTCGAAAGAGCATGCATCTTTGATTACCAACGTAAACTTAACTAATCATTTTTTTATTTTATAGGTTGGAAAAAATAACTTCAGACCACCACCCAAGGTAGAATCTAGTGTTGTAAGGATAGAACCTAAGAATCCACCACCACCTATCAATTTCCAGGTGAGGTTAAAGCCTCAGGTCATTCAATACATTAAAAGAAAAAAAAGAAAGAAGAGTCCAGGCTGGAGAATAGGTATCTATCTGTAGCAGAAAACTATTGAAACCACCTAAATTTTCAAAAAATAATGTGCTATGTAAATAATTGGAAGCAAGGTAGTCTTGTCCTAAAGGCCATGAAACATAAAATGCTTAGAATGGGTAAACATTAGAATGCAGTCCGATTTTGCCCCAAGATAGTTGGGGAAAATAGTAATCTACTTGAGTATTATTATTTTTCTTGAGTATTATTTTTGTAATACAAAAATACAAAAGTAAGGTAATGTTGTAAGTAACACTTTCAAATTAAAAAAAACTTTTGGTGTTCATACAGACTTAAAAAAAGGCAGATCCCATTAGGTAAATAAAGCCTCAGTCTAATAACTTTAGTTAAAAACATAACTGATGGTAAATGAGTGGAGTTGCTAAGTGCACAGGCTCGGCCTTCAAGCTCGTTTACTTTGAATCACATTGATTTTGAAAACCAACCCGAAGCCATTGCCTTCAAATCAGTTCTGACCCATAGTGCAACTGTAGGGCACACAACAGCCAGTTTCCAAAGCTGCAGTCTTTACTGAAGCAGGCCCCCACATCTCTCTCCATGGAGTAGCTGGGGGCTTAGCCCGCTGGTCTTTTGGCCAGTCACCTACCACTTCAACCATGGTGCTACCAGTGTTTTTTCAGAAAATGCTACTTAGGTTTAAATAAATGTCATCTTGTGTTTTGCTAAAATGACCTTTTTTTTTTTAAACATACATACATATATTACAGGAAAGTATACCACATAAGTATTTATCTTACATTTGCACAGTTGTGCCAACCAGATGAAAAGACAAAATATTTTAATTACTCTAAAAGGTTCTTTTTCAGTTTTATACATAGAAAGGCATCATATTATCCAGCAAGTAGTAGTATGCTGTATCTTGTAATAAGAGACCCATCTATTTCAGGAATGGGATGGTCTTGTAAGAATCACCTTCGTTAGGAAAAACAAGACCCTGTCTGCTGCATTTAAGTAAGTATTTTCCTTATGTATAAGGTATGCCCAATCACTACTCCAGAAATGGCTAAGTGCTAGAATTTCAGATTCCTCAAGTGTTTTAGACAATGCTGTATAGCAGTGGTTCTAACCATCCTAATGCAGTGACCCTTTAATACAGTTCATGTTGTGGTGACCCCCAACCATAAAATTATTTTCATTGCTACCTCATAACAGTAATGTTGCTACTTCTATGAATCATAATGTAAGTATCTGATAATGCAGGATGTATTTTTGTTGTTACAAATTGAACATAATGAAAGCAGTGTTAACCACAAGAACAATATGTAATTATACATTGTGAAATATTTATTTCTAATTACAAATGAAATTTTGTCTTGAAGCATGCTGTAGCTTGGTTAAGTCTTCACGCAGTGTTCTCATATGTGAGCGTGTCTGCATGTGGGCGGACCCGCCTGGAGATGGACAGAGGATTGGTGTCTCGGTTCCTAAGACCATCGGAAATAATGTGTTTTTCGATGGTCTCAGGCAACCACTGTGAAAGGGTTCTTCAACCCCCAGGGGGGTCATGACCCACAAGTTGAGAACCGCCGTTTTGTTTTCTAAGATCCTCTCGGAGATTTTAAAGATCTGGTTCTTTTTGTGGTTCTTTCAAATGGAAATAAACACCTTAATTCAGAAAGGGGATTCATCCATAGTCATGGTTGAGAATAGTGAAGTAATCTCTTCCTGCCGCATGCAGGTCAAGTGCTGTGCAACAGTTGCTGGAGAAAAACTACAGAATCCACTGTTCAATCCATAACACTGTAAGTAGAAAATGTTTATCTGTCACCACAGGATTTGCATATTCCCTAATTATTCTAGAATATTTGACCAATATATAACTTCTAAAAAATTTAATTTAAAAAGTGTGAGATTATTGGTGATAGTCTGTGGGATAGATCTAAACTTTTATTATTCCTCTCTACTGAGTTTAGCTGAGAAATAGATTCAGCTTAGTCATAACTTTCTCAAAGCTTTAGGTCTATGTAGTTTGCTTAGGCCTGCAGGGGTCCTCAAACTATGGCACACGGGTCACATGTGGCCTGCCAAGGATATTTATCTGACCTGCCAGGTGTTTTTGCTGTCCTGCTTAGCATCTGACTCATCCTGAGCCTGCAGTAAATTTGTTCATAGGTGTTTTTTTTTTTTTTTAAACTATAGTCCAACCCTCCAACAGTCTGAGGGGCAGTGAACTGGCCCCGTTTAAAAAGTTTGAGGACCCCTGGTTTAGGGCATAATATCATGCTCCTATTATGACAATGGAGTCTCGGTTCCATTTTGTTGCTCACAGATTTAACAGTTAGCGTCCATGGTCCCTTTTCACTGCCATGGCGTCTATGTTGACTCTTGGTGACATGTTCGGCAGGGCAGAGCTGCTCCTGTGGCTTTCTGAGACTGCAACTCTATCGGAGCAGAAAGTTTTTCTCCCTCAGAGCACCTGGTGATTTCAAACGCTGACCTTGCTGAGAGTAGCCCACCGTATAACCCTGACTCAAGGGAAAAACCGGTTGGAACCCACCTAGTGACTCCAGAAGGTTGCAGAGCACAGCTAGTCTGTAGTCACAGAAGGAATTCACTGAGCAGCAGTGGCTATGTTTTAAGTCCAGGAATTGAAATAGTTTAAGTCCAGGCTGACTAGCAGATTTGTGTTGGGCTTCCTGCACTTCTTATGCATCACCTTTAAACACTGCGTGTAAGCACGCACACATATAAACGCCATATGTAAGAATTGTGTGGTCACTAGATTCTCACTTCATTTTTAAAAATGATTGAGGTCCTGTGTGATTAAAAAATCATTGCCATCCTTTTTCCTTTTATGGGCAATGATTTAAATAATCTGCCTACGTAGGAAAATGCAACTGGATTAAGAAAAATCATCTGATGAAAATGTAAATTAGGTAGAAAACATCAATTATCACTGATTAAAGAAGAAACTTGCGGCTTAGAAATAAGCGTATTTGGGCTGAGCCCTGGTGGTGTAGTGGTTGTGCGCGGGACTGCAGCCCACTGGGATTGAGGTTCAATTCCAGCAGTGGCTCCACAGGAGCAAAGGCTGGGCCTCCTACTCCCACCACAAGAAGGCAGTGATACCCAAAAAAACAACAGAAATAAGCGTATTTTGAAAGGAGTAACTACTGCTTTCTAGTTTAGTTTGTTTTACATAACAAAGCCTGAAACTATTTTGGGTTTTGAAGAAGAAAATGGGTATTATTTCTAGGTTAACTTATGCAAGGTCTTCATACCATGGTAAAGATTAACCAGTTAACTAATCCGAGATCAACTCTTAGAAATTGCAGTTCCCAAATTTGTATTAAAAATGACTATCATGAATTACTGCACTAAAAAGAAGAGTCAGGGTGATTTCATTAAAGATATGTTGTTCATTTATTCTCATCTTATATTGATAGATAATACCAGAAGATTTCAGCATAGCAGATAAAATACAGCAAGTCCTAACCGACACAGGTTTTAGTGACAAACGGGCCCGTTCCATGGACATAGATGACTTCATTAGGTAACTACATTTCTTTACCAGGACACTCTCAGATTAAGAGACTGAAAGGCTTCTAAGTGGTGTAAGGTGCTACCGGGGAGAGTTATTGCATAGCACTTCCATGGCATGTGGTAGTATTTGGTATGGAAGATGAAAGCCAGTTAGCTGCAGCAGAACGAACTTTTAAAAAATACTAGTAGAGAACAGTCCGAGCCAGGAGAGAGCCTTTATGTGAATGGGTGGTGTGTCCTTTCCCTTCCCTCCACCCTGCAGTCTGAAGTTTTGTCTTGCCAGCGGAGTTTTTCAAAGTAAAAACGACAATGGCCACTTCCTCAGCTATAATTGGATCAGATTCTTATTTTCTGAGTTGGAAATAGCTATTGTTAAATAGAGCAGTCATTCATTCAAAGCAATAGTCTGCCAACTAGAATCGGACATGTACCCAGGTAGCCATAGAAAGACATGTGTGGAAGATTTAATCTGAACTGTTAGCATAATGGTTAAGTGGGGAGCGGGAACTCAAAGATTGGTCAATCTGCCTTCCACCTCTAAACCTGAACGGCTTTCTGTTCAGCTACCATGTTGAAGTGGAAGCACGGAGCAGAGCAAGTCTAAGATTCACTCATATTCATTGTAATTTATGGGTAAGGGCAGAGACACCAACATTGGTGCTGCTCATCAATATACAGCTTGTAAATTTACTTAGAAAATAAGGTCTTTTTAGTGTCAGGAGGGCAAACTTCCTATTTTATTTGTTGATGTCATGATTTTGAATTTCTGGTATAGTATTCACTGGCATGTGCTGCATATTAGCCTCTTAATACCATTCCATTTGGCTTTTTTTTTTTTTTTCCAGATTGCTACATGGATTCAATGCTGAAGGCATCCATTTCTCTTAGGTTTCTGAAAAGCAGAACTTAAAAACAAACAAACTGCATATATATTTTTTAATAGTTTAAGGTGAACTGTTTTGAACCGCTGAAACAGCATTTGCTTGACTGATTTTTAATCTATTTTCACCATTTATTACTCTGGGTTTCTTAATGCAGAGTAACAAATGCATGATGCACTTGGTTAAAAAAGCCCTATGAAAGATGAGTAGTTCACACCCAGTGGAGAATGAAGTGGCAGTGTGTCCCATCCAGAGGCATGGCCTTGGAAACCCTACTGGGCAGTTTGACTCTGACTTAGTGTCAGAATGGACTTTGACACTACGTTTTGTCATGATAGATACTGAAGTTAATTCCAAGTACTCATGAGTGTTTTGTTAATATATAGGACATAATAACCCTGAAGTTCAAGAGCCGCAGGCACGCACAACTTTACAAACTGATCTTTTCTAAAAGTTTATTGTATAAAGATGTTACTCTTTTTACTGCTCATAATATATATATAATCTGTGAGAACTGCCCTCACGCTTAACTAGTCATTTTCCAAACAGTGGTTTCTTGAAATGTTTTCTTTGCATCTCTTTGAATTCTTTGTTGACCCTTTCCAGTTTCTTTCAGCAGTTTCCAGGGCTCACTCCTTTAGCTAGTGCGGCGAACCTGAGCACAGGCTCTGTACGAACCTGAGCTGATCCTGCCACCATGTGGTGGTGGCTGGGCAGGACTCCTGTTACCCAGAAAATAAAGTTTTATCATGAAGGTAACTCTAAAGTTGTTTTTTCTTGAGGAGATTCTTATAAGCTTAACCAATATTCTAACAGTTTATAAATTAGTCTGCTCTTTGACTTCAAAATAAATCAGCCACGTCACCACAACTACAGTCCGTATGGAGTCCCTGTGGCATAGTTAGTGTGGTATATATTGGACCGTCAACCACAAGGCTAGCAGACTGAACCCACTGCTGCTCTGAGTGAGAGGTGAGGCTGTCTGCTCCCCAAAACACTTAGTGATCTTATGCAGGCATTCTATGAGGCAGCAGCGAGAGTAGGCAACTGTCCCCCTTTATCTGCTAAGTTTAGGACTGAGATTTCATTATATGTCATTAATGAGTCTTTTTGAGCTGCTTAAATCATTAGTATAACACTAAGTGCTATTAGTGCCCTTTAATAAAATAATTATAGTATCTGATTCTATAATAAAATTAAAATATATTTATTGTTCATCTGATTTTCTTTGTACCTAGCTTGTTAGAAGGAAAATTTTCTAAAGTTATGGAATAAACCCAAAAGGGAAGATCGCGTGCTTGCTTAAACAGATTTTGGGGGAAACCTGGATTTAAGACCAGTGAAATAACCATTCTAACAAATTAAAGTGATTCATGTTCTTACTTAAAAAAAAATAGTACCTTTCAAGTTTGAGAAAGTACTAACAAATATATACATAACAAAAAACTAAAATTTTACTAAGTATACTGTGGGCTTTAAAAGTTCATTTGTACCACCTCTCCGTGTAATTCCAATCATAGCAAGATCTTAATTTAGGGACTAATTTTTTAGATATTTTAATTACTACATCAGAAAGGAGTCAGCCAGTCATTAATAAAAGCAAGTATGGAAAAAAAAAAGCAAGCATGGTTGTTTTATCGAGAACATCTTCCAATGACAGTACCAACCTGACACAAAAAAATAAAGCTCTAACCTGTTGTGCTTTAAAATGAGCAAGTTCTCTTTACTGTTCTTCGGAGGCTGGCTAGTCCTCCAAACTACCTTTTGAATGGCCCCTGCAAGGACTATAATAACCATTCTCTGTTTATTCTTGTTGAAATAAATATAAATGGAACATGTCACAGCTACAAGGAAACCTGAGTCCCTTCCAAAACAAATGTGATTGTATCGAAGTAAATTGTCACATAGATTTATTAATAAGCACATTCTGAAACATCTACATTTGTTTTAGATCCCATGTTTACAGAGAAGGAGCTTTTAACCACGGTGTTAGGACTTCCCACAACCACCCCCAGTGAAGTAGAGAATCTGGCTCATGTGACTCTCTGTTCATAGTTTCCCTTTGGGCTCCAAAGAATCAGCTACTAATTCCCTAGAGTAAATCAAAACAAGATGTCCTTAGAAGGTGTTTTCTTGTTTGTTAATCTACTCCTGGACTCCATCCTGGGAACTGAGGGAAAACTCCTAGAGAGAAATAGAAATCTTTTAACAAAATATTTACATGAGAAGCGGCCAGTTTTTCTTCCCTGGAGTACCGATCTGTAAAAAT
Organism: Nesogale talazaci; assembly: GCA_004026705.1. Classification (NCBI taxonomy): domain Eukaryota; kingdom Metazoa; phylum Chordata; class Mammalia; order Afrosoricida; family Tenrecidae; genus Nesogale; species Nesogale talazaci. The sequence continues at coordinate 78,749 of PVJH01005352.1, read as the reverse complement.
AAGTGCTGCCATTTAAGAAGCAGCCTATACCCTACACCAATGTATTGGTGAGGATTTGGTGCTTCTCACCTAGTAGGGTGAAGCACCATGACACAGTAGGTACTGGATGGAGCTTGGGTTCGGTACATCTGCCTCTTAAGGCGCAGTCAACTTTTTTGTCTTTAAGGTTGTTAGGTACTGTCTACACTTGACTTAAACTAACAGTTCTATTGTGGACTATTTTCAATGTACATGTACATGCAGCAAAGCCAATTTCCTTTAACAATACGTTAAAAGGGTCTATTTTTTAGGTACTAATGGACACTTCAACTGAAGTCATGGTATTTATATGGACCAAATTGCACTACTAGTCTTAATAATACCACACTGGAACACACATTGCATATATATGCATTACCCTAAGATAAAACTCCTCTCAGAATTTCATTACTTTTTATTATACACCAACTAGTTTATATTTTTAGTTCTTTACAAAGAAAAAGCTAAGAAAATTATAATCACGTTTTATGGTTTTAAAGTTCGTTAATTCCAGATTTCTTTACATATAAGATGGAATGGTCCAGCAGCTATGTCCACTGTCACAGACTTTAGTTCCGTTCAATGATATGGCACATCCTGCAAAATTAACTAGTCACACACACAAAGTCTCAAATACAATAAAAATGTACACACAATAAAGGCAATTTACAATGACAAATAAGGAATGTAATTTATCTTGCATGTGCTTCCGAGATTTAGGGTTGAGAGCCTTAGTCAAGGCACAGAAGAGGAGGAGGGGGAGCACACTCGTCTAAGGGGGCAAGGTCTGTACAATCACTGGTAAGGGACGCATGCACGCAAAAAGATTTAAAACCACTCAGTCTTGCTACAAAAATGGAACAGAATAAAAGGAAATGCTGTGACTTCCCCGTACTACCTATGGATCAAGTCCACAATCTTAATTCATCAAAAAGAAAATAAAATTGGCAAGGATCTTCAAAGTAAATCACTATTTGCGTAAATGAAAGAAAATGCATCACTGATCCCCATCCTGGTTGTGCCTCCTGGATTAGAAGCATTGTGTAGACAAAGAAATGCTTCACAAAACTGAAATGTCATTCAGGCAAAGGACAAAACATTTTTCCGTACACAATTAAAACTTCAAACTTTCAAATGGCCTCTACAGCTGAACCAATGTAGGTTAAGAGTAGTGAAGGTCTGGGATCCTTGAGCAGTAACTCCAATTTAAAGGGCACGGGGTCTCTTCGGATTGATTTGCTTACTGGCCTGTTCTTCTTCTTGCAGAGCTGCACGGAAAGATTTCACTTTATCTTGGGAAGAAAAAAAAAAAAAAGAACAAGGGAATAAGCACTGCATTATAAGCAACAGGCAACTTTAGTCAAGACAAGTCTTAGTTCAAAATAACAACAGTATGTTTCCATCTGGTCTTTGTTGTTTGGTAATACAAATGCACCAGCTGCATCACAGATACCTGGGAATATCTGGGAAAAATTTAATTTTTCAACACATTGTACATGGCTCAATCTTAATGTATGTCAATTCCTTTTGCAATGTATGCAGGCTGTATACACCTGTAAGCACACATCTGTTCAAAAGGAATGGCCAATCTTACTAAATTATAATTTCAATATTAATATATTTTCCAATTCCTAATTCTGATTTTATCTTTGTAACTATGGAAGTTTATTAAACACTTATTTACATATTCTTGATGTATTGGGTTATGCACTGAGCTTTTAACTATAAGGTTAACAGTTCAAATCCAACAGCTGCTCCAAGGGAAAAAGGCTGGGTGTTCTTTTCTGGGGGTAGGGACCTCCTACTATTGTCATTCTGAGTCACCAGTTGGACCAATAGCCACAAGGTCAGCAGTTCCAATGCATTAGGAATTCTGTGGCTGTCAATATCATGTAGGCTGAACTCTACAAGTCCCATTGCCATTGCAATGACCCTCAGGGCAGACCTACCTCTTTGGGTTTCCCTAAGGGGCCCTGGTGACACTGTCGCCTAAACTTGGATTGTCAACCATAAGGACTTTGGTTCCAGCCTAGCAGTGGGTCCTCGGGTGAAAGGTGAGGCTATCCTCATCTACAGGCTACCTCTGTAAAGGTGTACAGATGAGGAGACCCTGGATAGGGCTGCTGCTGTGTTGGACTCACTCGATGGCTGGGGGTAGGGACTCGTGGACTGATTCAGAGACCTAGAATAGTTAAGAGGCCAGTAACAGCAGTGAAAATAAGAAATGTGTCTCATCAGCTGAGGGTGATGGTCTAGAGGCCTTTTTGGCTGGCATAACTGGTGCTACAGGTACCTAGTGAGTAGTGACTGAAGATTTTTTGTGTGGGCATCACTGCCCCTGGTGGTCGTGGGCGCTACCCAGTGCTGCTCCTGAAGGCCGCCGCTGCATTTGAAGCGCCAAGCCCACAGTCCCGCACTCAACCACTTACGCCACTGGGGCTCAGCCCGTGACTGAAGATTTTATGAAGCAAAATACATTGCCGACGTCAGCTCCCCCCCCCCCCCCCCCCCCCCCCCCCCCCCCCCCCCCCCCCGAATTCTTTAACTGGTCCCAAATGTCAATAAGCTGATGTTAGGCAATTCTGGCCTATACCTCATAAGAAAATGAAAAAGTTAGAACCTCAGGTTCTTTCCCTTCAGAAGCACAAGTTAACCTTTCTGAAATCAAGAAAGGAATTTGAGAATTTTGAGGCCTGCTCTCAAAATTCATTTATCAATAGTAAGACTATGTTTGGAAAGTTAAAAAGAAATATCTGAAAGGATTTAGTATGCTTGGTACACATGATGCCAGAGAAAGAAAAGAAAGTCAGTAACTGGTATTTAACAGAAAAGAAATCAGAATATGCTACGATCTGAATAAAGAATAATAGATTAAAATACTTTCAATTAATATTTAATATAAAAAATGAATTTTACAAATCTAGTTATTACTGTCAGTTATCAAGTCAGTTCAGATTTAGGGTGAAGCAAGTGTGCAGAATAGAAATAGCTTCCGGCTTTTCCAGATCTCTCAGGAGACTGCCAGGATTTACTTCACAGGTATCTGGCCTTGCCCCTCTAAGCTTTCAGTTGGTAGTCTAATGTGCTTGATCACGTGTGCCACATGTGCATAAACTATTTTCAATGGGGTCATTGCGAACTTTAAAAGGGTCTGACTTCAAATGAACAACTTCACAGGGGGCCTGTTTTTAAAGGGTTTAGCAATGTATGCACTATTAAAAATCTGCAATCTGGTTTTATATTGTATTAAGCAAACACACAGGCACGCAAGCATATAAGCTCCAAAAACCTCATTGCCATTGAGTAGATTTAATTCACAACAAACTTCCTTAATGCTGAGTGCATGTAAGAAATGCTTATTGGAAGCTACACGGATCAGCTAAGTAAAAGACCTAACAGAAACAGCACGTGACTGAGCGTGACAGGCAAGGCTCTGCTTCAGTGCCTATCTGAACCAAGGCTAAGATAGAAGTGTTGTGAAATCTTTGATTTTTTGAAAAAAAGAAAAAACTTTGAAGGAAAAGAAAAAAGCAAGATGCACAGAATTAAGTGTATGTCCATTTTCCGTTAATTTTTTAAAGCCTTTCATAAAGAAAATGACCCTGAGAAGTCCTAATCAAAGGAAATTAAGCTTCAGCTTACTAATTTGAAAATCAGTGTATATATAATTTACTGACATACAAATTTCTTTTAAAATAATATGACCTCTCTTCAAAATTGAGAAAGAAAACCAAGGAGAACAAAGTGGAAATGACGTTTTTAGAATATCTTTGTGTTTATAATTCTGGGGGGGGAGCGGGGGAAGGGGGAGAGAATCCCACTAAATAGTATCTATAATTTTCATTTCAGAAGACCCTTCCTATAATAAAAGACTCTCCCATTAGTATGCAAACACCAAGTAGATTTCAAACATTAAAACTTACCCCGTAGCTCAGTTAAAATGTCAATTTTCTGCTCCAGAATAGCTTCAAGTTGTGTGGCGTAGGAATCGACATCATAGTCTACTTCCTCCGTCATCTCGAGGAGAGCCTTTTCGTCTTCCAGCCATCGAATAGACTCCTAGAGGAACCACATGAACAGAACCCGATCAGTTTGTCCTTCAGCCAGAAAGGAACTACTTTACAATTGTCAATGAACATAACCAAACGTTTCTAATAAAACATTCATGAATGCGAAGTATTTTTATTCATAGATGATAAAATTAAAAAGCATTTCCTTAAATTCAAACACAAGCACACATAATGGGCCGAGAAGAGAACTTAAATTTCCAACTTTAAAACTACCCTGAGTTGAGCTTGAGGGGAGGGACTGAAGCAAACAAGTGTCAAGGAGTGGAGAAAGTCTCAAAACCTCAATGGCAACCCTAAAATGGACACAGTGTGAGTCAAAGTTACTCAGCGGTATGATGGGCTCTGTAACCTGGAACTTGTACTTCTATTTGGATTTAAAGTATCAGTTGATGCCTAACTTCTAAACACCAAATCAAAATGATTGTGACTCTGAGGGATTAGCTGATAGCCAATTTGAAGACACAGTGCGTGAATCCATGAAACAGTAGCTACTTAATATTCAGAAATGCCTTTAACTTGAATTCTATTTTCTAGCAATGTCAAATTATATATAATTGACAAAGTGAGATTTTTGTGAATTCAAGTTTTGGGGGGAAACAGGCATGTTCTAAGCTTTTTAAGAGATTTACCAGCCCAACTGCCCAAATATCAGCACATTTTAATGGTTAATTACAATCAGACACCATAGCACCAGGCAGAAACGGTTAACCTATTAGAAAATGCATCTCCTTACTTAACAATTAACTGCCTTTTTGCATTCATGATCGTACATATACCTATTATCTGACAGTCTGTGCCTTAACAGTCATGTCTGGCATTACAATAAGGAGCGAGGTTTAAGAGTAACTAGAGGGCTGAGCCCCGGTGGCGTAGTGGTTGTGTGCGGGACTGCGGCCCACTGGGATGGAGGTTCAATTCCGGCTCCCAGGAGCAAAGGCTGGGCCTCCTACTCCCACCACCTGAGGGCAGTGATGCCTAAAAAAAAAAAAAAAAAGACTAACTAGAGTTGGGTTAGGTTAACGAGTAATGGTTAGGGTTATGTGCCAACATGGCTGGGTCATGATTCTCAGAGATTTAGCAATGGTGTAATAATTTGGCAGCCATGTAATTAGGTAGTCATCCTAGACTTTATATCTGATGTAGTCATCCCCTATTTTTACATTAACAATTTCCCCATAACAACCTGTTCTTTGGAGCTTTGTCAGTTAAGTCAGGTGTGTTTGCACACAGGTTCCTCAATGTCTGTGATACTGAGTATATACTCAAGTATAAGCCGAGTTTTTCCATCACATTTTATTTTTAATTAAAAATCATTTTATTAGGGGCTCGTACATTGTTTTTCACAATACATAAACATACTGTGCCAAGCACCTTCACATGTCCATTGCTGTTATCATTTTCCAATCATCTGCCTTTTCCCTTGAGCCCCTGGTATCGGTTTTTCAATCCCTTCCCCTCTTCCCTTGTTCTCACATCCCTACCAACCCTCAATGCTTTATACATTATTATTGTTGTGTCATATCTTACACTGCCCAACCTCTCTCCTAACCCACTCCCCTGTTGCCCATCCTTCCAATAGGAGCTTATGTGTATATACTTGCAGTTGGTTCTGTCTCTCTACCCCACCTTCTCTCCACCCTTCCAGCAGGTCCAATCTCACCACTGGTCCGAAGGGGCTCATCCATCCCGGTTTCCCCATATCTCCAGCTCCCCTCTCTACTAGTGTGCCTTCTCCAGTCCATCTGGATTTGTAAGGTAGAGTTGGGACCATGATGGTTGCAGGGAGGAAGGCTTCAGGAACTAGAGGAAAGTTGTATGCATCATCACTGCCCGGCTGCACCTTGACTGGTTTGTCTCCTCCCCATGACTCCCCTATAAAGGGGTGACCAATTACCCACCAGTGGGCCTTAGGTCCCCACCCTGCTCTCCTTGTTTTTTGATGCTCGATACCTGCTCCCTTCAGCCCTTCTTGATCACACATGCAGGTGTGCTTCTTCCATGTGGGCTTTGCTGTTTCTGCGCTGAATGGCGACTTGTTATCTTCAAGTCTGAGACTCCAGATATTCAATCATTTGGTAGCTGGGCACCATCGTTTCTTCTACTCTGTCTGCCTCTGTATCCATTTGTCTCCAGTGATCCTATCAGCTTTCTTCACCACATTTTCTTATGCACCCACTTTACTTAAGTGATCATGTTGGGCAAGTGAGCCTCGTTCCAATACATTTTAAATGCAGTTTTTTTGGTGGTAAAATTAGTTGCCTCTGCTGATATTTGGGTCAGCTTATACATGAGTATATATATGTTATATTCTTTGGAATAGGTATTATGTGTTCTAGCCATGTGCAAAATCATTGAATACCTAACTGTTGTTAGGTTCCATTGAGTTCCCCAAAGGTGACTTTATGGTATAGCAGCACAATACACTGCCCCCGTACCCTCCCTATTGTTCCTCTGCTTGAGCCCACTGTCGTAGCCACTGTGTCAATCTATCATTTTTAGGGTCTACATAATTACATATTTATATGGAGCTCTAGTGACATTGTGGGTTAGGTGTCCTGCTAGGCCTTCAGAGTGCTAGTTCATCTTTCTCCCATAAAGATTTAGTCTCGGCTGAGCCCCGGTGGCGTAGTGGTTGTGCGCCGGACTGCGGCCCACTGGGATGGAGGTTCAATTCCAGCAGCAGCTCCACAGGAGCAAAGGCTGGGCCTCCTACTCCCACCACCAGAGGGCAGTGATGCCCAAAAAACAAAAACCAAAAAACCCAAAGATTTAGTCTCAAAAACTATATAGGGTGGCTGAGTAGGAGTCAGCTTAATGGCAGTGGGTTTAAGTTTAGTGGGTATAGAATACTCACTATATATATGTTTGTACAATAGCCCATCATGTAACACAACATTCACATGGCTTGTATGTAGCTGTGGGCTCCTGGCCTGGTGTGGTAGCTGCTGCTCTCCTGGACTGTTATTTGTGATCCTAGTCTATGCCCTGGGCTTAGTTAGGAAAATGTCCACATGGTATGTTTGAGTCTAACAGACAATTTTCTTAATTGTGTCTTTTTAACATAAATGCAAACTCAACACCTAGGTCTCTAAAGAGATTCCTGGAATGAGGGTTTACCTGAAATGCTAATAGTTTTAATGAATGTACATCCTATTATGAAAGTGTTCCCATGTACTTAATTCAGCTTTTCATCCAGTTGCTTGAATGATCTAGAGTTGAGGCAATTAACTTCTGCTTACAGATTAATGTATCAAAGAAGGAATACAATTTAAGACAGGAAATGGAGTTACTTATTTTTTCTTCTTCAGGAAATACAGTAGTACAGGAAGCCATAGCTGTGGCGAGAGTCTCCGTAAAGATAATTTTCTCAGTCTTATGATCTTCCAGGATATTTTGTTAAAAAAGAGGAATATAGGAGGATCATATAAAAAAAGTCTTTCAATAGCCGAAGCACATGGGACAAGCAGATAAGGAGGTTCTGCTACATGCAGGGACACAAAGCCCTTTATTTATCTGTCCCTGACAGGTCAGTCACAGCAGTCTCTATCTCCTGAAGCAGAGGAGTTTAGTGGGCAATGAAGTTCAGTGGGGTACTTTTCAAACGAACTGACAAAAGCAAAAGGGGAGAAGAGGCATAGATATAACTGAACCTTTTACCATGGTGTAAAGAAAAGTTTGTGTAGTCATCATGCTAAAATGACAAATTCTAATTTGGCATGCTCTATGTTCTAAACACAAATATACACAGGGGTGTGGAACCCCCTTTGATTAAATAATTTGGCAATTAGTCCTGACCACACCTAAGTGGGAGCTCACTTACTGAACACTATGAGAGATGACAAGCCCATGGCTTACTAAGCCTCAAGAGGCATGATATCATCTAACAAAGCTACATGTTGAAGTCAACAAACCCCTGGCAGTGGGAGCTCACTTACTGAACACTATGAGAGATGACAAGCCCATGGCTTACTAAGCCTCAAGAGGCATGATATCATCTAACAAAGCTACATGTTGAAGTTAACAAACCCCTGGCAGCAGGAGACTCAATGGAGCTTCCTGGATGGTCAGAACAAACGTTTGCTGTGGGGATGGTATGCATATCCCCTATGGGACATGAAGCTCTACACCTCTCAAACCTTGTCCCATGTGTTTTTGTCCTTTGTTCTGATCATTTGTAGCCAACTCCTTTTCCTGGTATACGAGTTATTCCAATGTAATTCTGAACATAAACAGAGGAGGAACACGCTCCCGGCTAAATAGGAATGACAAAGTTCTGTGTGGAATAGCTGGGATGTGGAGTAAACAGGAAAAAGGTGAAATGTCTACAGGATGCAGCTGGCATGTAGAATGGGATTTACCATCCGTTATCTCAGCATCCCACAACTGCACCCAAAGACTGGTGCAATGACTAAGGTTAACTAGTGAGAATCCCCACACTGCCACACACATCATTAAGAATTTTTCAGAATAGCTGATAGACAAATAGCTGATAGACAAAGAGATCTGAAACTCTTAGACTAATTTATTTAAAGAAGCATTCTGATGACAGATTCTGTCCTACTATACCTGGAACACTGCCCTGTGGTCTTCTACCACTTGTTCTTCCATTTCAACCATTTGTGAGACGGCTTCATGGAAAGTAAACAGTTGTGGAGAAACCTCTTCTTCCTTGAAACAAAACAGTTCAAAAACGATATAAACACACATACATTCTCTCTCTCTGTAAATATATATGAAAAAGCATAGCAACAAGCCCTTTTAATATACTAAGCAAGGATGGTCCTTTCTATGTGTGAGACATACTCGGGCTGAGCCCCGGTGGCGTAAGTGGTTGAGTGCAGGACTGCGGCCCACGGGCTTGGCAGTTCAAATCCAGCGGCAGCTCTCAGGAAGCAGCACTGGGTAGCGCCCACGACCACCATAGGCAGTGATGCCCCAAAAAACAACAACAACAAAAAACCAAAAAATGTATACTCTATATCTTGTGTATCATTCTTTCCTCATTAAGTATCCTATTGTGAGAATATTCCTATCAGTAGCTCCTGGGGATAAAGATGAAATTGTTGGCTCCTGTCAAGTTTCATAGTCTTGGAAACCCAAAGAGGTTGTTCAACTTTGCCACGTACCGTAAAATTAGGTGCCTCAGCTGATATTTGGTTTGGCTTATACTTGAGTAAATGGTTAAGTGAATCAATATTGATTAACCATATACCAGATGTGTGTGTGTGTGTGTGTGTGTATCTCTCAAAGTCTGGTGTTTGCTGTGTTCGAGCTTAATGTCTCTTTAAAAATTACTGGGCTGAGCCCCGGTGGCGTAGTGGTTGTGCACGGGACTGCGGCCCACTGGGACGGAGGTTCAATTCCAGCAGTGGGGCTGGGCCTCCTACTCCCACCACCGGAGAGCAGTGGTGCCCCCCACCCCCCCCCCCCAAAAAAAATTACTGACCCAGTTTATGCATCTTTTAAATACATACATGTCTAAAGTTCTTTTATATTTTTAAATATGTAACATATTCTATGTATAAGTGTTTAACTTGTCCCAACCTTCTCACTTTAATTTAAAACATAATCAAATTTTAGTATTGGGGGAAAAAATGTCTGGTGCCATAGACAGCAAACTTGTTGATACAGTCCAGACAGTAAACATTTGGGACTTGTGGCTGGCTCTAACAGTGATAAAGCAGCTATGCAATACATAAATGAGCTAGGTTTATGCTCCATCCAATAAAGTTTGCTTTTATAAAACCACAGCAAACTGGGTCACAGGATAATACTTGCTGATCCCAGATTTAAATGGTAAATTTTCAACTAATTTCCCTTACTGATGAAATGAACAAAGATTAGCAAGATAATTACAACTGTCACTCACATTTTGTTCACAAAGAAGTTTAAGATCATCTCTTTGAGGGGAACTGCCCACCCCCCACTGTGTCTCTAGGTCATCAATCTGATTTGGTGGGTGGTGCATTATTGGACGAACATCACCAGCAGCAGTTGGATCCACAGTCAATTCTTTCACCCTATAAATACATAAATGGCATTTAGAATAGAGCCTTGTAAAGAAACAAGAAATCAGCCTATTCAAAACAAAGTCAATTCTATTAATTTAATTAAGACTGATGATGTCAGCTTTACAAGTCAAGTTTACTTGTGGGCCAACTAAGGGGATGTTTGGGTATTTAAGTTTTACAATATTTACCTACTTTTAAAATTTTAAATTAATGTAGTTACAAAGGAAAATTAATAGTATATAGATTCAGCATTTTAAGGAAAATAAGAATTGTTGCATTTATATGAATATAAAAGTTAATGATATAATTTAGATCAATAAATGGATTACTGCTGAAATCAGAGTACTTGATATAGTGCAGAACTTTTGGTAGCCATAAAGCTCCATTAAAATAGCTGCATATAGGGCTGAGTCCCGGTGGCATAGTGGTTGTGCATGGGACTGCGGCCCACTGGGTTGGAGGTTCAAATCCAGCAGCAAGGCTGGGCCTCCTACTCCCACCACCAGAGGGCAGTGATGCCCCCCCCAAATGCTACATATAAAATAATTATATTTCTAATATTATGCTGAGTTGCAACATTTAAAAAATGTTTACCTATTATATTTAAATGCATGCCCTTTGGAAAGGGCATGCTTTCTAGATCAGCAATATCCTGTTAGGAAAGGAAATTACAGAATAATGCAGAATAAAAATGAATTTCATTGTGAAAATATCTACTTAACTTTTTAGTGATAAATATGTAAAAGTGACATCATCCTTAAAAACATGAAAATAGGAACCCTGCATCTGAAATCAATAGCTTAAAGCAAATGAATAAAGTACACAAAAATGCAGCTCATGCAGCACAACCACCTGCCAAATGAAATGGGAAAAAAAAATGGCCCCAAACAAAAGGAAATGAAATGTTTTATACATGGCACAGCTCAAAAGAAACTACTTGAATGAACAGCTTAGATAGAGAATGAAGTAGACCTGGTGATTGAAGGAGAAAAGTCGTCATACTCATAAGAAGGAGAGAGATCAGGGCGACTGCCACTACCCTGTGAGAAGGGAATGTCTGATGGACTAATTCCAAACTCCTTTACTCTGCAGTACCAAAACAGGCAACAGGTTAAACAGAAAATGCTCTTGTTGACACGACAACTTACATACATTTCAAGCTTTCATTTAATATTTACTTTAACTTGTTGAGAAAAGGAAATGGATACTGTTGTGATATATTTAGATTATTGATCCTCTGGCTCCATCATACTTTTATCCTTCCTTTCTGGGGTATTTCCCCCTTCCTCATAATTCTTCCTCAAGTTTAACCAGGCCATTATGTAAATAATCTGAAATGCTCTCTATTGCATTTGCTAAATAACTACATGACCAATCTTCCTTCTTGCAGTAATCCTTTTTTTTTTTTTGCAGCCATCCTTTCAAGCCCCAAAGCACTAAGTCTCAATGTCTTAGTCAGCCTTTGTAATGCATTAACTTCCTAACAATAGCTACGAAGCATCCAACTAGAATAGACAAAAATGGTCAGTTAACCAAATAATTTTTTTGGTGGTTCAGAAGCAGCGGCTTAGTTAAGAAAAGATTGCCTGGGCTGAGCCCCACTGGTGCAGTGGTTGAGTGTGGGACTGCGGCCCACTGGCTTGGCAGTTCAAATCCAGCAGCATCTCTCCAGGAGCAAGGCTGGGCTTCCTACTCTCACCAGAGGGGGGGGAGGGAGGGAGGGAGGGAAGGAGGGAGGGAGAGAGGGAAGGAAGGAAGGAGGGAGGGAAGGAAGGAAGGAAAGAAAGAAAAGAAAAAAAGAAAGAAAGGAAAGAAAGAAAGGGAAGAAAGAAAGAAAGGGAAGAAAGAAAGAAAGAAAGAAAGAAAGAAAGAAAGAAAAGATTGCCTGACACTTTAACAGTCAAATTGGAATTGCTTTGGTGATGGTCTCTAATAGTTGTTTCCTGTGTCCTATTTTGGCCCAACCCATTTCATAATAGTAAGAAACATGGTATCAAGTACTCCCTATATATAGGTCAGGATTTATGATTAGCAAATTTTGGGAATTATATTATTTAATCCTCTCAACAACTTTGAATATACTAACCATATTATTTCCTCATTACTTCTCTCATGTTCAACTAGAAGAAATTCCAATTTTAGAGGTCAAAACTCATCAAATACCAGTATTTTCAGAGTTCAAATGAACATTTCTTCCATGTACAAGCTCTGGACCCTATCATTAGTATTTTCAGTCAGAAGCTCAATCCTAGCTTTGTCTGCCATTCATCCTTTATAAACACATTGTAAAGTTCCTTCCAAAACATGCTAACAAATCTATTCTCTAATATATATTTCACTTTTTGTTGTCTGATTGCAAATGGGTTTGTCGTCTATCAGAAACAATATGTATTATTACAAACTATCCTATTTCCCAGCTTCCACAAAACATTAAGTATTTAACTCTAAACTTTGAAGGAATATTGTTTTCATATCCAATATAATGAAACCAGAAAGAAAAAAGAACTCACTAAAGTAGCAAAAGATATAATTATTAATACACTTCATATATTCCAGGTATTATGCTAAATATAAATATTTTACAGGGATCATCTTTTATCCTCAAAACAGACATGGTCATTCCTCTCCAGATTTTAAAGTTAAGGAGCCAGGCATAGAGAGGTTAGGAACTCATCAACAAGCCTTGTTGCCAGTAAGGGGTGAAATAAGTATTCAAATGTATTTTTACTTGATAATTAAAACTCTTTGACCATGACACTGTTAAAAATAATCTCAAACACATGATATAATCAATTTCCTAAAAATGTGAAAATTTTAATAAACCTATCTTCACTACCTCAAAATACTGTACATCCAAATAAAATATTTATCTATTTTGATAAAATAATCAGTAGAGCTCTTTAAAAAAAAGTGATACATTTTGATGTTATTCAGGGTTTTTACTAAAACAAAGAAAAATATGACCTGTTTTCTACATCTGCTAGGATCTAAATTAAGGGGAGGTAGATTCAATATCAAAGAAAAATTCTGCTAGATTGTTAAAAAAACATTATTATTGTCATTTCAGGCCTACAGCATTGGCACAAGCTACCGAGAAAACAAAATAAAAAAACAAAATCTAAAAAAAGGAAAAGCTGAAAGTATTCCTAGAGATTTGGGGGTGTTTAGGAGGTGGAGGACCGAGAAATAATTATGAATTAGAATCTCTTACTTGGACTTAAATGAGCTTGAGTAATGGCTAGATAGCATTTTCATGATATCAGAAGAATTTCCAATATGCAGGGTTTTTATTTGCCTTTAAGTGCTAGTTTTATTTTTCATCTTCACCAAACTATCACATTCCCAGAACTTCCTTTTCTTAGTGAACTGTGAATAGTCACTACCCCCCACCCCCAGGGGAAATCCCAGAAGGAATTATGCTATCCCAACGTTCACAACATGGTACCTCCTCTCTCCCAACACAGTTTTGTTAGTTACTACTCTGACTATAAAAGTAGTTTAATTGAGGGCTGAGCCCCGGTGGTTGTGCGCGGGACTGCGGCCCACTGGGTTGGAGGTTCAAATCCAGCAGCAAGGCTGGGCCTCCTACTTCCACCACCAGAGGGCAATGATGCCCCAAAAAACAAACAAACAAACAAAAAGTAGTCTAATTGAAACAAAAGAAAAATAATATATCCAAATTTATCATCTTCTGTCCTGTGGTTATATAACCATTGTTTTCATATATATAATTTTTCTTAGTCTCTTAAAATGCTTCTTATTTATGAATGCATCTCTAAGCAATATCATGCACTATGTTTCTGAACTTCATATTAAGTAGACTCACACTTTTTTCTTTGATATAAGGAGACCTTGCAACTCACTGGTTGGAGTTTGGCTGCCAGCCAAAAATTAAACTTGTAGCCCTGCCAGTGGGATAAAGATATGGCACCCTGCTTTTAAAAATATGTGCAGGTGGGGGGCTGAGCCCTGGTGGTGTAGTGGTTGTGCGTGGGACTGCGGCCCACTGGGATGGAGGTTTGATTCCAGCTCCACGGAGCAAAGGCTGGGCCTCCTACTCCCACCACTGGAGGGCAGTGATGCCAAAAAAAAAAAAAAAAAAAAAAAGTACAGTCCTGGAAACACTATCGTGCAGTGTCACCTTGTCTTATAAGACAACAGATTCAGTAAAATCAAGACAACCTCCACACTCTCAATAGATTGCAGAGAATTTTATCTCTACATTACACATCTATTCATTTGTGTTACTTAAGTGTGCACACCAACTTATTCAATAGAGAATCCACATGATTCAACTGTAACATATTATGAAATATAACTTTTTTAATGGGAAAAAAAAACTTTCCCCCCTCTAGGCTAAAAAGGCTCTATAAAGATATTAACCTTCCAAATTATACAATTTCCAAACATTTTCAAAACATGACAAAATGACTCTAGATATTATCTTAACTAATAACAGTGTTTTGGAACTGAAAAGGACGATAAAGGGTGATTTGCCTTATCATGTGAAAGCAGGATAGGACTATATTTGCATCAAATTTAAAAATTTAGAAAACCATCTCTCATACCTATTTGCGTATCTTAATGTGTTAAGAGTATTTTCACACGATGCCATCCCTGGAGAGATTGTAGCAATCTATAAGAGAAAAGGTAAAGGTAGAGAAAATCAGATAAATGATCAAAATGGCACTGATACAGTTTGTTCAATCTAATCTCACACTATTGATAACTAAATATAAAGACGGAGGACATCTGAATGCCAAGATGATTTGAAATCTCAGTCATCATTAGGTAGTTAATGGTATACTTTGGTTAAATCTAAACAACTCTATGAAGGCGCTAGGGAACGATCCATTCTTTAAGAACATGGAGGAAGCCAACACCTAGAAGGGAAGAGCACTGACTGGCAGGCCACTTCCCTCTTCCTTCTTTTTTGGGCAAGCTGTTGCCTAAGAGTGAACTTGACAAAAAAAACTTGATTAGTAACTTGTAGCCGTACTGGTTAAGAAACCAAAGAACAGAGCTGGGAGTGAGGAGCCAACTAAGGGAAACGTTCAGAAGGGAGAAAATCACAAAAGGGTAAGTTCAATTCTACATATGAACTATTAACTGCCTAGCCCCAAACTAGGCATGCACAAAACAGACACCAAGCAACATAGCTAAGTCTAAAAGAACTAAACAGAGATTTCAGTTTCATTTGCTGCCTACCGCAGGTGAAATAGAGTTTGGAGTAAGTTAGCTAAAATAGCTGCCTGATAAAACAAAACAAAACAAAACACATCAATAATCTCATAAGAATGTAACATAATCCAAACTCTTTAAAAGCATTCATAATGTCCAAAATTACTAAACATGTACAAAAAATAGGAAACTATGCCTATGCTATACTCAAGGGAAAAAGTAATCAGATTAGCAGAGATGAATCTTTGATAATGGAAAATTCAAATGATTGTCTACATGTCACATTTTCCCCTTAAAACTGTATTTGATTATTCATTTAGGACAAACCAAAAAACAACTTACCATGCAGGTACGAGAGTTTTCACCTATGAACGAATCTCTTAACACCTGAGTGAGTTTACTTGCTCGGAAAGGAGTGTGAGGTTTGTTTCTACCTAAGGCTCTGATGCACTCCTGAAAATGAAGAAAGCAAGTGTCTCAAATGAGGCTTCAAATAGTTATTTCATTAATCATTTAAAAATGTCTCTTACTACAATGCTAACATTTAAGTGATAAAAATTCAACTGACATTTTTATCGTGCATTAAAGATGTTCCACAAGCCCTAGTTCAAGAAAGTGGGAAAAAGATAACCCCAAACTGACACTTCCCCCCCCCCCCCCACCCACTCATTCCAAAAGATGCTTTTGGAGACTATAATTAGTATTTAAAAGGGACAGTTAATAAGATAACTGTAAAATGTGACACTTCACTGTCTCTCTACTCAAGAAAGGAATACAATAGTCTGGCCTAATTTTTAAAATCTAGTGTAGGGGCTGAGCCCCGGTGGTATAGTGGTTGTGCGCGGGACTGTGGCCCACAAGGATAGAGGTTTAATTCCAGCAGTGGCTCCACAGGAGCAAAAGCTGGGCCTCCTACTACCATCACCAGAGGGCAGTGATTGCCCGCCCCCACCCCCCAAAAAAAAACCCAACAACAAAATCTAGTGTACATTTTTTCTGAGTAATTATTTATTACCCTAGTTCTGTAGTTTTCTGCCTTCCTCCAAGAGAAAATATGTTAAGATTAAGGATCTTGAGAATCTCCCTAAATAGCCTGTCAAGCCACAGATCTCTTTTCTACCTTACTCTGAAATATACACACCAAAAATAAATTGGGTACTATATTCTTTGATAATTAAATTTAAACTACAATTTGGATAAAATAAGAATTCTCATTTTGCAGTCAAATTTGCAGTAAAAGACAAATATCTTTCACAATAAATGCACTTTATTTACCTTGAGTGCTAAAAGGCTTTTATTAATTTCAGCACCTTCAAGCCTAGTTTGTCTGTCTGCACTTGAAGTATCAGCTCCTCTTTCATTTCCAGCCAAGTCAATGAGAGAAAATTTGCCATGTAGCTTTCCTTTCCTCCTGAGAATAATCTGAAACACTGCATGACTCCGAGATGAATGGGCATTTGCAGAGGTTTGACCGGATGTCCTACAATGTGATGAAGAAAATTGTCATATAGAGTATCTTTTTTTGGGGGAGGGGGGGCATCACTGCCTCTGGTGGTTGTGGACACTACCCAGTGCTATTCCTGAGAGCCGCCGCTGGATTTGAACCACTAAGCCCGCAGGCCGCAGTCCTACACTCAACCACGTACGCCACCGCGGCTCAGCCCCGGTTTGAACTTGTACAAGTTCAAACTCCATATAGTTGGCATCCAATAATTGCATATCCCACACTTAAGGGGTTAAACCCAGAAGAGCAATTCAGTGGTGAGCTTACAATTCAATTTACATAGAACTGTCATAGTATATTACATATGATAATTACAGCATAAGGGAGGATGTGCATAGGTTATATGCAAATATGCCATTTTATGTAAGAGACTCAAGCATCATCCTCAGGTTTTAATAAATGTCACTTAAGATTTTTTTGCCACAATATAAGCATTTATGAACAAAGCTGTTTTTACTTACAAGGTGCATTGATCAAACACACTCACTTTGTTATATAAAAAGGATCTGGGCTGAGCCCTGGTGACATAGTGGTTGAGTGCGGGACTGCGACCCACTGGCTTGGCAGTTCAAATCCAGCAGCAGCTAGGCTGGGTAGCTCCCATGACCACCAAAGGGCAGTGATGCCAAAAAACAAAACAAAAGAAAACAAAAAAGGTTCTAACACTGATTAGGAAATTAAATTTTCTAATTTACCTGCAACTGTTCCCTATGTCAATGAGCTTTAGTACATCTTCAACACATTTGACTTCTCGTTCTTGTAGTCCCACCACTTGAACCTGTTGTTTTCCATCTTCTAGCACTCTTAATTTTGTTTTTCTGTTTAGCAAGTCAAATACCTACAAAAGGCATTTTAAAATTACAAGTTTTTTTTTTTGGGGGGGGGGGGGGGGGGGGGGGGAAGGATCCATTT
>PVJH01005352.1:0-60953 GCA_004026705.1 Nesogale talazaci | reverse complement strand
ACTTGAAGTTCTAACTTCTTATAGTTTGGCTTCTTAAGCATTAAAAAGACATCTCGAGCTGTCAGAAATTTCATATACAGAAAATCACTATGATGTAATAAATATTATCTATAAAAGCAAATCAAATTTTCTAGTTGTAAAGAGATAAGCTAATCTATATCTAAAATGAGAAGGCCAAAAATAAAGACTAAAATTAACATTATTAAAAAATTTTCTTTGGGTTTATATGCTACTCTTTTTCATATTAAAAAAAGGATGCTATTACATAGTCTTCCAAATAGCATAAAATTATAAGGCTATTTTTGTTACGATATGAAATCATAACTTTTCATAATTCAATTATTCAGTAACAAATACTCTACTAATATACCAGATTACATTTTAACAGACATAATCAGGATTTTGTCTCCAAAAACTTAACCTCATAGTTCTTTTCATGAACCCTGAAAACAACATTTAAATAACATGATGTATAATAAGCATAGCATTACATTTTCCCTTAAAATTCTGGACATTTCCCAAAGTCTAATTTCAGAGCCACTGGAATGCACTCTAATAAGAATACTGCTAAAATATACACACAAACAAGAGTTACCTGCTAATGCATATATCCCTTTAGAACAGTCTTGATTTTTTCCTGAAAAGTCACCACCCATAGTCTGTAAGTTAAAAGAAAATGGGGGTGGGGGGGGGAGAGAGAGTAATAGCTATTAACGAGGGACAAAGGCTTAAGAATTGTAGTTGTGGAGTTAAGTTATAAGAAAAATAAGCTGTATCTTCAGGATGTTACTTTCAATGAATTACTTACATGTGTTTTTCCACTTCCAGTTTGCCCATAAGCAAAGCATGTAGCCATTCCTCTTTCAAATATAGTTTCCACTAGTGGTCTAGCTGTAAACCTAAAATTACATCCATCAGTCAGATTTGTCTGTCAATATTTAAGTTAAACAACAAAACACTAGTATCAAGTCTTATAAACTGATATTGATCCTAATAATTTATGGAAAATCTTTGTTAATCTTTTCCCTAGAATTACTTAAGATGTAACTTCAAGCAATAATTCCAAAACACACAATGGTGGCTGAGCCCCAGGGGCCTAAGTGGTTGAGTGTGGAACTGCAGCCCGCGAGTTTGGCGGTTCAACCCAGCGGCAGTTCTCAGGAGCGGCACTGGATAGCGCCCACGACCACCAGAGGCAGTGATGCCCACCACACACACACACACACACAAAGAGTTGTAAGAGCCTCCAATAAAATGATTTTAAAAAATACACAATGGTAATGGCTAAAAATAAAAACTAGCATGAACTGAATTAAGACAGGTATAATTGGAAAAAGTTTAAAAATATATAAGACACGATGCAAGCACTATTTATTCCCTTTAAATAAGGACCAGCTACAACTCCAATAAAAAAAAGAATCATGAATAATCATCTCAGGGGAAAAGTACTTTTTTCTTTTTGAATCATTTTATTGGAGACTCTTAGAGCTCTTACAACAATCCACACATCCATTGTATCGAGCACTTATGTACATATGCTGCCATCATTAGTTTCAAAACATTTTCTATTTGAACCCTGGAATAAGCTCCTTTCTCCCTCCCTCCCTCCCTCCCTCCCCTACCCACCCCGTGACCTCTTGAAATGATTCTGTGCGTTGAACACAACTAGCTCAGAAGGTCGCATCCATAAGATTAAGCAAAGGCATTACCAAAAGAACTTGTATATATCCATCTACTGGTTGCAGAGATGTGTTTAAAAAAATTAACCTGTGCACATATAAATGAGTCCTTGTCTTACTTTTATATAGGCTTTACATAATGCAAGTCGAATACTTTATAACTCTGCTTCTATTTTAAGGATAAGGCAAGAAATTAAAGAACACAGGTAAGAAAATAAAAACAAAACAATTTCTCAAACCAAACGTTTAGAAGAGGGGTAAGGATCAATACTGGCAAAGTTATACAAATATTGGTATACCAACAGGAGGAAACAGAATGTTTACTGAATCTCGAAAGTCGATAAAAATGTACTTTTATATAAAGTGATTTCTTTACTACAATCCTAGAAGTCACCAGACATATTTTACGGGGAAAATGTTAAGGTAGAGGAGAGTGAGAGAGGAAAAGAGGGCTCTGTTCTTACAACAAAACAAAAATAATCAATTTAAGATTATAATTCCCATTTAAATATATTCTTTATGTTGCTAGAACTTCATATATTTTTAAATGTTGTTCTCTCTTGTTACACCTTGATCTCTGTTGTTGCTAGCATAAGGCTAATCAAGTTGGTCTTAACAGTACTGCATTTCTTTTGTAACATGTTCAGCTGCTATGGACTAGACAGACATGGGGCTGTTAAAAGGCATAGTTCAAAACTGCCAGCCACCCTGACGACAAGGTTGTCTGCTTTTGTAAAAATTTACTGTTTATAGGGTCACTGAAAGTTGGAACTGACTAGATGGCCATCAGTGGGTTCAGTGCAAGAAATTTTTCAATATTTAAAAGCGGCATGTGCAGCAAGAGAAGTTGATCATGATAAAGTTTTTCCGTGAGCAAAGGGCAAGTAGTGTCCTTAAGTTAAAAGATGGTAATCCATGTACTACCAATATTTTTAAAACTATAAAATAAAAGGGCAACAAAAAGAGCATTCCTATAATTACCAAGATTATACAAAGATAGCAATGATGTTAAACTGAACTATTATAATAATGAAAGAGGGATCTGTGCTGACTATATGAAAATCTAAATTTCAGAGATCAACATATAATGTATGCAAGTTTGATTTGTTCATAAGTTGAATATATGGGAATATAAACTATCGTGGTCTATTTTAGCAAGTACATTCAAACTTCTTTAGATAGTACCAGGAATAAAAAGGGAAAAATACAAATCCTCTTTTCATCACACTCTCTCCCAAAGGTAACAAAAATGTTAACATTTTCGACACATTTTTCAATATTGTACTGCAGGTCCTGGCTAATAGCAAGACAATGGAAAGACATCAAAGGTATCCAACTTGGAGAGCAGGGGGTGAAATTACTGTTATTTGAGGATGACATGATCCAGTACATCGAAAATCCCAAACACTCCACAACTGGAGTACTAACAGCTATAGAGGGATATGGAAGAGTGGCAAGGTACAAGATTAACAAGCAGAAGTCAATTTGTTTCCTGTATACATCTGACGAGACCATGGAAGAGAATATTGGGAAGGCAGTACCATTCACAGTAGCCAAAAATAAATAAAATATCTAGGGATATATCTAACCCCAAAAAACAAAAGACCTATGTAAGGAAAAGTACAAAACCCTACTATAGGTAACCAAAAATGACCTCCACAAATGGAGGAATATCTCATGTTCATGAATTGGCAGTCAGTAAAGATGTCCATCCTACCCAGGGACACTTTATAAGTTCAATGCTATCCCAAGCAACCTTCTTCAGAGAACTGGAAAAACTGATCACCAACTTCATATGGAGAGGAAAAAATCTCAGAATTAGCAGAGATCTCTCCTAAAGGAGAAGGGCCACAGTTGGAGGGCTTGCTTTACCTGACTTTCACATCTATTACAAAGCCACAGTGGTCAAAACAGTGTGGTACTATCATAATGACTGATATACAGACCAATGGAAACGAATAGAAGACCCACAAATAAAACCATTAGCATATAGACAACTGATTTTCAACAAGCCCCACAAGCATCAAGTGGGAGGGTGACGCTGTATTTAACAAATGGTGCTGGAGGCAATGGAAATCCACATGTAGAAAAATGAAACAGGATCTCTATCTCACCCCATGCACAGGAACAAACTCACGGTGGATCACGGACCTACAAGTAAAACCCCAAACCATTAGGACCATCAGCAGAAGAATCAGGAAGAATCTAAGAATCTTGACCCAGGGAATACCAAGGCTGACTGCAATAGGGCAGGGGACACACACAGGAGAACTGAAATTGACAAATGGGACTTAAGATAAAACACCTGTGTGCATCAAAAGACTTTACCAAGAGGGTAACTAGGGAACCCACACACTAGGAGAGGGTTTTCAGTAACGACCCAATAGATGAAGGGCTTATTACGAAAATCTACAATACCCACCCCTTGCCCACAAAAAGAGGAAATCAGTTAACCTTTTGAAGAAATGGGAAAAAGAACTAAGAAGTTTCACTAAGGAGGAGACCTATATGGCCAATAAACATATGAGAAAATGCTCCAGGTCATTAGCCATCAGAGAAATGCAGATCAAATGAACTATGAGATACCATCATCTAACATCTTTGAGGTTAGCCCAAATCAGAAAATCGGAGAGCAACAAATGTTCGAGGGGATGAGGCAAAATAGGAACACTTCTACATTGCAGGTGGTCCTGTAGATATGTACAGCCGCTATGTGAAACAGTCTGGCGATATCTAACAAAAGTGGAAATTGAGCTACCTTATGACCCAGCTATGCCTCTACTGGGTAGACACCCAGAATAGGTAAGAAATAAATCACCAGGCTGAGCCCTGGTGGCGTAGTGGTTGTGTGCGGGGACTGCAGCCCATTGGGTTGGAGGTTCAAATCCAGCAGCAAGACTGGGCCTCCTACTCACCCACCAGAGGGCAGTGATGCCCCAAAAACATACAGGAAAAAAACCATGGCCAGTGATGTGCACGCCAATGTTTATTGCAGGGCAATCCACTATTGCAAAGAGTTGGAAACAATCTAAATTTCCATCGGTAGACAAGTGGATCAACAAACTCTGGCACATACAGTGGAGTACTACGCTTCACTCAAAAGCACTGATGAGCACATGAAACACGTCTTCTCATGGAAAGAGCTGGAGGGAATTATGCTAAGTGAAGTCAGTCAATCACAAAAGGAGAAGTACAGCATGAGTCCACTGAGGTAAATGTAAGCAATACGGTAGGTATAGAAGCCTTCTATAACATAACAGTTGGTGAGGGATCTAGGGAAAGGGGAGGTGGTGGGACCAAACCCAGGGAGGTACATGTTGGGTACAGCACAGTAAGGGAGGATAGAGGGGGAGAGAGAAAATGGGGATTTGAAAGTGAATGGATAACAGAGGGAGCAGGGCACTAACTCACCCAGAGGGAGAGTATGGGTCTTGTCTCCACAGAAGCTGGAGTGGGCGTGCAGACCCTACCATGCAACACCCAACTGTGAGGACAGCAAAGACACATGGAAGGAGGGCCAGCCATAACCAGAGCCAGACTGACTCCCTCAATGAAAGTGGGTGTGGCAGAGATCAGGTCCTGGAGGGGGTCCAGCATGCCACACCCACAGAGACAGGTGGAAAGGGAGGAAGAGAAGGAGAGCTGGTTCAGTGCCCCACGCTGACCCGATTCCTGCCCACGATGCTCAGAGGACTACACCTCTGCGGGGACCTAAGCCACGGGGGATGGTGGGGGTGGGGTGACACAATACTGGGCAAACAACAGGACTTGTCACACTGTCTCCCTACAGACAGAGACAGAGGACATTTCGGGGTCACATGGCAGGGAAGCAAGGTGGTCTGAGCCCCCAAAATGGACCGAATCAAGAAGGGAGCACTCCTGGGAGGTAAGTCGGAAGGAGAGAACAACTGAACCAATGGTTCCTGGGGGAGGGAGGGAGAGGAATGGGGGCATGGACAGACTCAGGGACAGGGGGAATAACAAGTGGTCCATAAGCGGTGGTGAGGAGGGTTTGGGAGGCCTGGTAGGGCCATAGTATGGGTGACGTAACAGAGACGAAGTTCTGAAACTCAAATGAAGGCTGAGCATGACAGTGGGACAGGAGGAAGGCAGAAGGAAAAAGAGGAAGGAACTACAAGGCAAAGAGCACTTGTAGAGGCCTAAACACAGGCATGTATATATGTAAATATAATTATCTATGATAAGGTGGGAACAAATTCAGGTACATATAGTTATAGATTTAGTACTAAGGTAGCAGCTGGACCGTGGGCCCCCACTCAGGGACTCCCTCAATGCAAGAATACTTTCAATCTGGTATTTCATGATGCTCACTGGCCCAATACGATCACTGAAGTCAAATAGATGCATAAGCAAATGTGGTAAAGAAACCTGATGGCACCCAGCTATTAAAGGATCTGGGGTGCCTGAAGATAAACAAATGGTCATCTAGCTGAGAAATACCCAAGCCCACACGGAAGAAGCACACCAGCTAGTGTGGCCGCGAGGTATCAAAAGGATCAGGTCTCAGGCATCAAGCAGGAAAAAACCGTATCACTGTGTATGCACCTTCCATAGATGATCACTGAGGGCAGGTGGGGACATGAGTAAGAGTGGTGAAGACAGCTGATGGTACCTGGCTATCAAAAGATAATAGTGTTTGAGGACTTAAAGGCGTGAGGATGACAAAATGGAGCAACAAAGCCCACCATATAAGCAGCACACCAGCCTGTGCAACCATGACGTATGGAAAGAACCAGGTATCATACATCAAAAAAACAAATATCGTATCATTATGTGCCCACCCTCCCAACATGATCGCTGAGGACAAAAGGGTGCAGAGGCAGACCATGCGGAGGAAACTGATGGCGTTCAGCCACTAAACGAAGTATCTGGGATCTTAAAGACTTGCAGGTGAACAAGTGGCCATCTAATGCAGAAGCAGCAAAGCCACCAACCTGTGTGATCACAAGGAGTCGAAGGGAGCAGATATCAAACATCAAAGAACAAGAACCACATCAATAAGAATGAGGGAGAGAGCAGGGTGGGGACCCAAGGTCTACTTGTGGGCAATTGTACAGGGCAGTCACGGGGACGAGATGGGCCAGCCAAGGGGCAGTGAGGTAGCAATGAAGCACACATCTTTCCTCCAGTTCCTGAAAGCTTCCTCCTATCTATCATGGCCCCCTCTACCTTACAAATCCAGCTAGACTGGAGGAGGTACACTGGCGGAGATAGGATCTGGGAATACAGGGAACCCGGGGTGGATGAGCCCCTCGGGATCAGTGGTGAGAGTGGGGTTATCTGATGGGTGGAGAGAGAGAGAGCCAACTGTGGACATCTATGGATGGCCTCCTATCTGGAGGACGGACATCGAGAGAAGTGGGCGAGGGGAGATTTCGGGCAGTGTAAGAGATGACAAAGCAATAATAATTTATAAAGTAATGAGGATGGGGGGGGGGAGGGGAGACAAGGACAGAGGGGGAAGGATGGGAGGGTGATATTAGGAGCCCAAGTGGAAAGTGGATATTTGAAGATTGGTAATGAAAAGTAGTCATGTGAAGGTGCTTTGCACAGTATATGTAACTGTGTATTATGAAAAGTGATGTATGAGCCTCCAATAAAATGATTAAAAGAAAAAAAAAAGAATATAGATTTTTTTGTTTGTTTTTTGGGTATCACTGCCCTTTGGTGGGAGTGGGAGGTCCAGCCTTGCTCCTGGAGAGCTGCTGCTGGATTTGAACTGCCAAGCCAGTGGGCCGCAGTCCTGCACCCAGCCACTATGCCACCTGGGCTCAGCCCGAAAATATAGGTTAAAATAAATAAATAATTTTTAAAAAGAAGAAAATATATATAATGGTGTAGGAACCCTGGTAGCAGGCATAGTGATTTGCTTTTGGGGGCTAGTAACCAAAAGCTCAGAAGTAGGAACTCATCAACTCATCAACTGCCTGATGAGGCCTTTTGCTCCTATAAAGATTTAGAGCCTCAGAAACCCAAAGGGGAGGTTCTGTTCTGCACTATCGGGCAGCTATGAGTTGAGATCAACTCAGTGGTAGTGGTTTCTCTTTTGTTTGTTTTTGAGATAATGTGGAGTATTTATGTATAATATAGATATTAGTACAGAAAATTGATTTTTGGCATGCAGACAGAATATGTATTTATTTTAGACACTTTTCTTAAAGAGAACAAGTCAATATTTTTACAATGTCTAGGTTATTTTCTTCTTTGCTTACACTAAAAATGAAAGAGAACATCAGGTATAGGAATAAGGTTTTGATTCCGACAAGGCTCACCCACCTGTAAACCATTTCATTAGGAGCCGAGTCATCAAAGGCATAATCAAAACGAAAGGTTTGGTTTTCTAGGTATCTTGTTAAGTCTACTTTTTGTTTTGGTTCATGCACCATCACAACGTCTTTACTAGGGATTGTGATAACATCAAGGTCTTTCATTTGAGTTTCTAAAAGAAAGAAAACCAATGTCCACTAATTATTACAGCATTGGAATTAATGTTAAAACATTTAAATAATAAGAACTTAGACAAAAATAGTTTTAAAACAGGTAACATTCAACAGCGATATGCCATTGAAATTAACTAAGAAAAAATATTCAAAAAATTAAAAAATTTTCAAAAAGTCAAGACTTCTGTGAAGCAAGAACTAGGAAGGAAAATGACTCAAAGTAATAACAAATCACTGATCCATGCATAGAAACCTACTTACTGGTTAAGTGGAAGTGAAATTATTTTGTATCTAATGGATTCAAAACAAAGTGATTTATAAAAATATAAAATATTTTATATAAATATAAAATGTAATATAAATATAAAATATAAATGTAATTATAAAACACACTCCAAATAAGATAAAATCAACTTTATTAGACCCTATGAAATATAATGCCTCATTTATTTTTTAAATACCTTTTTTATTGAGAGGTCGTTTCCGTACACAAACACATATTCTGTGTTCATCAATCTATGAAAAAAAATATTATCTGTGGTTAAATAACATTAACAAGTCAATTATGTAATACTTTGTCAAAAATGTTTTAGAAATTTAAGGATAGCATAAATATAAGTAAACTTAAAAGCACAAGTAATTATTTGTAAAATCTGGCTGCAATAGACATTTGTTATTAGGTAAGTTATTGCCTCAAGAAATAACTTTATAGATGGTATGGTACTCTTTTTCTTGGTAGTACTGATTTCACATTTAAGAAGTTGTCGATTCATTTCAATGAATAATAAATCTATACAACTTGTACATAGGACTTGATTGTATACATTTGATAATGCTGTATACAATAGAAGTAAAATTTTCTACCAAATGGTAAAATTTTCAGGTTGATTAGAGGGAAAGTTGTTGACAAAGAAAAGTATAGGTAAGAAAGGTAATTCTCAAAAGATAGAACACAAAATAATTTGTACCAAGCCACATCCCCTCACTTATGTATTGTCTATGACTGCTTTTGTACTACAGAGTTAAATAGTTGGGACAGGGATCATGTAACTCACAGAGTTGAAATTATTTACCTGCAGGCCCTTTTAGAAGTGTGTCACAGTCCCTATCCTAAGCCATAATCTCAGATGTAGTAGGTTAAAACACATGGAAAGGTATATAGGACGGCCTAAAATATATGAAATATTATAGCTATTTACCACTCCATTAAATCCTGTACAATGT
This sequence comes from Nesogale talazaci, assembly GCA_004026705.1. Taxonomy (NCBI): domain Eukaryota; kingdom Metazoa; phylum Chordata; class Mammalia; order Afrosoricida; family Tenrecidae; genus Nesogale; species Nesogale talazaci. The sequence continues at coordinate 51,589 of PVJH01005352.1, read as the reverse complement.
ATCTAAAACAGATGCATTGGGTGTAAGTTACATTGTTGTTACGTGTTTTTTTGATATCTGACACAGTGTGTCCTTGTGACAGAGAAGAACTGCTCCCTTTGATTTTCTTGGAGTTATCTTTATGGGAACAGGCTGCCAGGTCTTTCTCCTGTGGGAGCTACTATAGTGGGTTTCAACTATCAGTGGCAAGTGCTTGACAGTTTGTGCTGCAGAGCTCCTGGTGTAACCAATATTCTATTTAAAGCTAACTTGTGGGATTTACTTTTTGTAAAATAAATTATTGCGTCAACTAAGAGGCATTGAGCAATTGAGAGAGCAGAACATGTGCCAAGCACTAGGTTTCTGCTGGTCGATAGCCACCCTCACCAACTTTTATTCCAAAAGTCAGAATAACATTTATTTTAACATAACACATCAATTAATAGCTAAGTCCATTGGCACGATCGTCGGATCTATAGCCCAAATCAAAGAGAAAATAAGCCTAGAGCTGAGATCAAAGCGTTTAAGTGAGGGTCAGAAAGAAAACTGGTCTTCTGCAATCAATCACTCTTTACCTGTGGCTCTGCCCTTCCACAGACGGCTTTGCTTTGAAAAGGACATCTCTGTGGATAGTATGTCTAACATACCAAATTATAGGAGATTAGCATAAATGTGGATGATTTCTTGATTTTCTTCTTAAAGTGTGGGGAATGAGTACCCGTAAGGAGAGAAAAAAATATACAACTAAATACAACATAAATTTAATGGGTATCAAAGTTGTAAATATACCTAAAATGAATATTTTTATTATTTGCACCCAAAAAATTCCAGAACAATGGTTTGCAAACAAAAAAATCTTACAGGATCTGCCGTCGTTAATGGTCTATAATCCAAACTTCCTCTAAAGTCTCTGATCATACACATAATTTCATAATTTGGGTTTGTAGCATCAACATCCTATAAAAGAGAATTTATCATTTATGGTCAGTATTACTATACTTTATGTTGCATTTATGTTACATAGCTTGAGAATTAAAATTAAACTAATGTTGTTAAATGCTAGCAAGACAATGTTGACTAACAGAGGACCCATGGGACAAAGTAGAACTGGTTACACAGTTTGCTAGGCTGTAATCTTCATGACACAGGAGCCCTAATGGAGCAGTGGTTAAGCACTTGGCTGCTAACAGAAAAGCTTGAACTTGCTAGCCACTCCATGAGAAAAAGATGTGACAGTCTTACTTCCATAAAGATTACAGCCCCAAGAAACCTATGGGCAATTTTTCTCTGTCTCATATGGGTGGTTATCAGTCAGAATTGACTTGCCAGTCGAGGGCTTGTTTTTGAGTCTTTAGAACAGGCTGTCAAGCGATTTTCCTCAGAACTAGTGGGAGGGTTTGACCTGTCAACCTTTCCATTAGCTGCTGAGTGCTGTTGCTTGCACCACAACCAAAATACCCAAATCCACTGCTTGAGTTGATTCTGAATCACAGCAACCCAGTGGGACAGAAATAAAATGGTCTTTAAGATTCCCATGGCTGTAAGGCTTACAGAAGACGACTGCCACCTCTTTCTTCCTCAGAGGCCCTGGTGGGTTTGATCTGTCAGGTGCATGGTAAGAGCTGAGTACACTAACCACCGTACCACTCCAGGGTTCCTTAATGAAATGAATGCATGTGTCATTTGTGAGAATAAGACCCAAATCAAAGGTAAGATGTATAAAGAAGCTTCAAAAAGTTCATGGGAAAAAAACCCACTACTAATCCCATCTGCCCATGAATTTTTGAAAGTCCCTTTGTATTAAATATAATTTTGTTAGGGTTCACATTTAATAATAGGTTCATTTTAATTTTAAAAATGCAACTGTTTATATGCTTTCTGTTAACTCCAAGCCCAAACTTAGTTATAGCTATTTAATTGTTCAAAAATTCATCAGTTATATAGGTCTTAACTATCCTAAAAAATATGTTTGGGTTTCAAAAAGTCATGGAAAAGTGAATAAAAAGACAATAGGATTTTCCCATTAACTTTTGAAACCCCATCATAGAGTATGAACTAGGATGCATATATTAAACAATAACATAGAACTATAGAAAAATTTAAAAGTCACCTTCTAATTTCTTAATCCTGAAATTTGACCTAGTATTTTAATAAAAGTATGAAAATGGATAAATTTATGGAGGGCCATTTTCTGTTCATGACCCTCAAAAAAGAACTAATACAATGGTAAGATAAACCTTAAGGGTTAAAACACAAAAATTTAAATAAGAATCCAAAGATCCTTTCTAAAACTCCAAATTACCAAATGCTGACTGAAATTTCCTATATTGCTTAAGAACTCAGAAAATCCAGGTTAGTACACAAATGTCACTAGTTGAAAAAATCTTGTCTTGAGCAATAAATTAAGAACTATTATTAGAAGTCAAACCTATTATATTGAAGTTTGCATAAGATTAACAAAATTTCAGAATTGCCTGAGCTTATTTTCAATTAACCACATATCAAATGTTAAGTAGACTATGAAGTGAATATTAAGAGATCACAAAATGTATTAAGGAATCCATGAAGTACTCACAGGAAACACCAGGTGGCATCTATGCTAAGTAGCAAGTGGACATCTGTTCGGTGTATTTTAGTTTTAAAATCCAAAGGACACTCTCAGATATAAGCTGATTATTCAGACTGATTATTACACTAGTTCCACAAGTTGACAACATAATATCTGAACTTGTAATGTAACACAATTAAAGGTATTTGCACATATTCGTAAATAAACAATTGTGATATTTAGGGGAAACAAATTCTGAAAGTGGATACAATATAAGCTCATGGAGAAGGTCTATGTACAAGATAAAATTTATAACTTTTTTTTTTGCATCATTGCCCTCTGGTGGTGGGAGTAGGAGGCCCAGTCTTGCTCTTGGAGAGCTGCTGCTAGATTTGAACCTCCAACCCAGTGGGCCGCAGTCCTGCGCACAACCACTAAGCCACCAGGGCTTAGCCCCAAAATTTATAATTTAACCACTGCTATTCAAGGATTTTGTTACTATCTGAAAGGAATGACAGGATACAATATTCATTTTTCACATGTATACACTCTAATTGTTGCCATAAATTTAGAGGAAATGTATCTTATAAGAATAGCAAGAAAAAAAAAAGAACAGCAAGAGATGAGTACTAAGCAGGATTATGTTTAACACTTTGCCACCCATCTACCATAATTCCATGGGAAGTCATCAAGGGCATTATGGAAAATAAGAGAAGCAGATGCCCGCAAAGAGCTCAGTCAAGGGCAGAAGAAAAGCAAATTCAAATGTAAATATGGTATGCTGCAGATACACCCAATCCACGTCAAGAAAAACCGGGAAAAAAAGAAGTCTCAACTAAACTGAAGGGAGACAGTTAAGGCGGCAAAGGTTACAAGAAAATGCTTGGAAGCTGGTTGAAGCTTAAAATTAGACAGGAGAGGGCTGAGCCCCGGTGGCGTAGTGGTTGTGCGCGGGACTAGGCCTCCTACTCCCACCACTGGAGAGCAGTAATGCCCTGCCCCCCCCCCCCCCCAAAAAAAAATTAGACAGGAGAGTTAGAGAAAAATAAGATAGGATGGCTAGGTCATACAAAACCCTCTGTGATCTACTAAGAATTTAGAAATAATTGTGAAACAGGCAGAGAATTATTTAACAGTTTTAAGATAAAAAATAATCTGGCCAGGGCCATTTCTAGTTTCAGATAACAGAATATTTACTTTTCAATATTTATGATTAATAATGTTTCAGGCACAGGACTAGATACTGGGGATGTAAAAAAAAAAAAAAAAAAAAAAGACATCCCTCACGCCCACAACTCGTGGCCATTGAGCCAGTGCCGACTTAATAGTGACTGACCCCTGAGAGTTTCTGAGACTGTTTACAAGAGTAGAAATCCAAAGCATTCTTCCAAGGAGGTGGTTCTAACTGCTGACTGTGCAGATTACAGCCCAACGAATACCCACTACACCACCAGGGTTCCTAAACAAACATGGTTTTTGTTTTCTAAAAAGCTACAGCCATGCAAGAATACTTTGTTCTATTAAACTGGATCACCTTTTCCACAGGATCGCTAAAGACAAATGTGTGCATAAGCAAAAGTGGTGAAGAAAGCTGATGGTGTCCAACTATCAAAAAGATATAGCATTTGGGATCTTAAAGGCTGGAAGGTAAATAAGCAGCCATGCAGCTTAGAAGCAACAAAGCCCACATGGAAGAAGCCTGTGTGACCATGAAATGTCGAAGGGATCAGGCATCAAAACCCCCCAAATCTTATCATTATGAATGAGGCAGGGCAGAGTGGGGATACAAAGTCTATCTCTAGGCAACTGCACATCCCTTTACAGAAGGGTCACGGGGAGGAGAGGAGCTAGGGTGCAGTGTAGCAATGATGAAACATACAACTTTCCTTTAATTCTTAAATGTTCCCCCCGCCAAAAAAAGAAACCCCAACAACTTCATCATGATCTCAATTCTACTTTGCAAATCCGCCTCGACCAGAGAATATACACTGGTACAGATAGGAACCAGAGACCGGGGGAATCCAGGAGAGATGATCCCTTTATGAGCAGTGGTGAGACTGGGAGGTTGGAGGAAAAATGAGGTATAAAGGGGGAACTGATGATAAGGATCTACATATAACCTCCTCCCTGGTGGATGGACAACGGAAAGGTGGGTGAAGGGAGACATCAGACAGTGTAAGATATGACAAAATAACATTAATTTATAAATTATCAATTATGAAGGAGGGGGAAGTGGAAAAGGAGGGGAAAAATGAGCTGACACCAAGGGCTCAAGAAGAAAAGCAAATGTTTTGAGAATGATGATGGTAACAAATGCACAAATGTGCTTGACATACAATGGATGGATATATGGATTGTGGTGGGTTGATTGAGCCCCCAATAAAATGATTAAACAAAAGTTATTGATATATTCAAATTATTTACTTAAAGTAAATCTACCATACCATCTAGTATCCTTATGAAAAATGCATGAGTATTCTCCTTTGCTCTTTCGGTTCAATCAAGAATTCTACTGAAAGCTGGCAAGAGAAAATGAGCTTTATTTACAAAATAACCTTACTTGGGAATAATCTTTTTAAAAATTTCATAAGACTTACTAATACAAATGTGCTCGACACAATGTATGTATGGATGTATTATTTTAAGAGATTCATGAGCTCCCAATGAAAGAATTTTTTAAAAAAGCTACAGCAAAGGGGCTCAGCAAGGTACTCATTTAATTGCCTATTCAGAACAAAAGACTACGAGTGCATAAGTAAATGTGGTGAAGACAGCTGATGCAGCCTGGCTAACAAAAGATACAGCATCAAGGCCTTAAAGGCTTGAAGATAAACAAACGGCCATCTAGCTCAGAAGCAACAAACCCCACATGGAAGAAGCACACCAGCCTGTGTGATCATGAGCTGTCAATGGGATAAGATATCAAAAACCTAAAGCAAAAAAATCATAATGTGAATGAGGGAGAAAGTGTGGAGTGGAAGCTCAAAGCCAATCTCTAAGCAATTAGATATCCCCTTTACAAAAGGGTCACGGAGAGAAGTCAGGCCAGTCGGGTGCAGTATAGCACAGATGAAACATACAGCTTTTCTCTGGTTCTTTAATGCTTCCTCCCCCCACTATCATGACCCTAATTCTACCTTATAAATCTGGCTAGCCCAGAGCATGTACATGGGTACAGATAAGAGCTGAAAACACAGGGAATAGAGGGCAGATAAATTTCTCAGGACCAATATTGAGAGTAGCCATATCAGGAGGGTAAGGTAGGAAGAGAAAGGAGGAGCTGATCACAATGACCTACCTATGAGTATTCTCCTTTGTGATTAGCAGACCAATAACATAACCACTACATCTACTTCTAATGTACTTACACTACATGTGTAAGTACACTACATGTACTTCTACTTCTAGTGTACGCAGTGAGTTGTTTTTAATAGTGCTGGAATATGAACCCCTCAGGTTGTAAGGCTTTCAAAACAACATGATTGGGAAGAGCTGTCTCCTCAAAGTAGAGTCGAGCCTAATAATGTGGCCAGAGGATAGTCTGAGGCTTCCAATTGATAGGCTAAATAGAAATCAAAACCAACTGTGGAAAAAGATGGTGCACAAGTTCAATATCATGAATTATAATAAGGGCAGGGGCCAATTGTGAACCAGTTATTAATTATTCATGTGCAAATTCAAATGAAACCCGAAGAACAGGAAAACAAGTTAATGAGATATGCTTGAGTATATCCTACCTAATTTAGAGACCATCTTAAGTATAGGTTTGACATACTGAACACTAATAACCACAAAAAACAAGATGAGGTGTGGGATCACATCAAGGACATCATATCTAATGAAAACAAAAGGTCAATAAAGAGACAGGAAAGAAAGAAACAATCTAAATGAGTATGAGGTGATACTCTGAAATTTTCTTCTGAATGTTAAATACAGATGAACAAATAATTTCAAGAGGGTTGGAGTGGGGAGTTCAAGGCAACATTTAGTACTGTAATGAAATGTGCAAAGGCCTAGAATTAGAAAGCCAAAAGGGAAGAACACGCTAGGCATTTTTCATACTAAAGGAACTGAAAAAAAATTACACCTTGCATTACAATTTTGAAGAAAGATTCAATGGACAAAATACTGAAGGAAGCAGATAGTGTCAAAAAATGGAAGAATAAAGTCACCACATTACACCCATTCCAAAGAAAAATAAGCCAGAAGAATACATAAATTATTACACAATATATCACTACTACTATTACTAACCACCTTGGATAGGTGCTTGGTTTTTTCCTCCTGCAAAACTATAATTTATTGTCAGGTTAATCTAATGTCTAATGAGCAAAGGCAGTTTCAGGTCTCTGCCTTTAGTGTTCTTGCCTTCATTTTAAACAATCATGTACCCTTCTCCAAATGTATTTTTAGACCATTTCTTAAAAAAAAAAAAAAGTCAAAAGCCTACTCTTATACATACTATTTGCAGAATTCTGTAATACAATGGTTTATCACTGTAGAATAAAAAACTTAAGGGTTAACTCATACCCACTGAAATGTAAAAAGTAAAACTTCTGTTAATGTAACTTGCTTTCACTATTTCTCAGTATCAATTAATAATATTTTAAAAGGAATGCAACATTTTTTTTCACACTCGAATTTCACCAACATAGTCTCATCTTCACTTGATTCATAAATGTTTTATATACAAACCTGTGCCCTTTTTTCCCTAAGTTCTTGTTGTTGTAGCCTCCGTTTCTCTCGTTTTTCTTGTAGTTTTTCTACTTCTTTCACACAATTAGATTTTCTACGTGCTGAAAGAAAAACATGAGCTGTAGCAGTTTTAATTTTTACAGCATTTGTTTTAAAAAGTATAACTTCACTGTACACACACACACACACAAAGGTACATAGTGACAAAGCATGCCTATAATGATTATGAGAGCTTGATTTATGAGCTGCTTTAACAAAAGCTGGAACAGGACAATATACAAATAAGAGCCAATAAAATGACTCAAACATACTAAATGTTACATGTCATCTCTTGGTTCAGAGCCATTAGAATAAAGAATTAAGAAGGACAAAAATTCTTTCTGTAATACTTGATAAATTATCATTGGGGCATACTTTTATACTGTCTAAATTTTGCTGTGAATTTTTTTTTTCACCAAAAAACCCAATTAATAGATTAAATATAAAAAGAATAAAGTTGAATTTTCCAATGATATAGTGAAATCTGCAGTCAAGTTTGCAATTAGACTGTTTACTATTTGGCGATTCATAAGGATGACCAAGAGAGAATACATGTATGTCTAGAACGACTGATTCCTTGATACATGATTTACATACAAGGAGGTCCAAATTCCTTTTTTGCAGCTTGAACTGGAGATATATCTGAAATACTACCATTCTGTTGTGCAGAGGAAGACTGCTCAGGAAGCTGACTAGGCCGTGCACGTGCAGAACCAACCACTGTAAGTGGAAAAAAAACTTAGGTCAACACAGAAAATCAGTAAAAGGGAACCATGGAAAAAGGAACAGGAATATTCCAAAATCAATGGTACTACACATCTCTCAAAAACAATGCTACTACTTGAAAACTGCTCCTGTTAATAAGGGTGTAAGCAGAATATACTAGAGGCAATTGGTCTACAGGAAAATGAAATTAAAAGGTAATGGAATAGTGGTTGAGTGCGGGACTGTAAGCCCACGGGCTTGGCAGTTTAAATCCAGCAGCGGCTTTCAGGAGCAGCGCTGCCCAAAAAACAAACAAAAGATAATGGAATTTTCCCAAACTTTTGGAAGTCCCTTTACATAATCATTTTCATTGAATAAAATGATAAAAGCAAAGAGTTTTTCCTATAAAACATGCACATAATTCAGGCTCATCAATGTAATTCTGGCTACAAAACGCCAATCTGAATGTATAAAACACAAAGTCAAACTGAATTATTACATCTTAATTGTGGTAGAAAAGTACATTTAACAAAATACACACTATCTCAGTATTTTTGTATTTGTAATTCAGTATTATTACTCATGCTGTATCTGCATTCTTCTCTTTTCCCAAAGCACTCTACCATAATATAGACCTAAATGCTCCATAAACAAAAACTCTCTCTTTTACTACCACCCCTGGTAACAACTAATAGTCTTTTGATTCTCTAAATGTGCTTATCTTATTATTTAGCTAAGAGAAAACAAAAATCCTCACAACTAGCCCGATAGGCAATATCATGGTAAATGGAGAAAACGAAGTTGTAAAAGATTTGTCAGGCAGCAGTCAAAAGACAATTGTATTAGATAAATCTGTTTTTCTTTAAAAAAAAAATCATTTAATTCGGGACTCACACAACATGTTTGTTTTTATAGCTGGTAATCAATCATTAAAAACTAGATCCAGAAGGAATGCCTCACATTTTCTTCTAAATATTCTAATGTTTTTTATTTTCATATTCAGGTTCTGAATCTATTTGAATTGATTTTTACGTATGGTGTGAGGTAGAGATTCCTCCCACATGGGGAATTCATTTTCCTGGCCTATTTATTTAAAAAACTTCCTTTGCCATTCAAGGCACTTAGTATCCCTGTTGAAAATCAGTTCACCAAAGATGTTTGGATTTATTTCTGAAATCTCAATTCTATACATTTGTTCTTTTTTTTTTGCCATCATATACATTTGTTCTTTGTGTATGTTATTATACCAATACCAGGCTTTTTAATAATTATCAGCTTTATAATATATATTCAAATCAGAAAGTTGTCTTTATTTTATTCCTCAAGATTACTTTAGCTATTTGGAGCTTCCTTGCCCATCCATATAAGCATAACGGTTGACTTTTCTATTTCTGCAAACAAATATGGAATGGGAGAAATTTGATGAAGATAGCAAAGAACTCATATTTGGGTAGTACTGATATTTAACAACAAAAATTAAGTTCATACATAGAGAGATTTATTCCAAACAAAAGGCATTTAAACACAGCTTTGCAATCAGAAGATGGTTGCAGAAAAGTCCCCTCAGTCTCCTTATGGTGCCTTCACACACAAAAAACATTCTGTCAAAATAGTATCTTCTTCATGAAAAGATACAGCGTTGGGGCTCTTAAAGGCTTGAAAGTAAACATAAACAAGCAGCCATCTAGCTCAGAAGCAACAAGGTCCACATGGAAGAAGCACACCTGTCTGTGCGATCATGAGGGGTTGAAGGGATCAGGTATCAAAGAACTAAAAATTATGTCATTATAAATGAGGGGGAGTACAGATAGGGGACTCAAAACCCATCAGTAGGTGAAGCAACACCCCCTTACAGAAGGGTCGCAGAGAAGAGGTGAACCAATCAAGGTAAAGTGTAACAAAAACGAGATATCCAACTTTTCTTAAATGTTCTTAAATGTCCCTCCCCCGCCTACCCCCAGTTATCATGATCCCAATTCTACCTGACAAATCTGGCTACACCAGGGGATGAACATTCCTATGTACACATAGGAACCGGAAACATAGGGAATCCATGACAGATGATCCCTTCAGGACCAGTGGTGAGAGTGGTGATACCAGGAGGGTGGAGGGAAGGTGGAGTAGAAAGGGGGAACCAATTTCAGGGATCTATATATAATCTCCTACCTGGCGTACAGACAACAAGGAAGTGGGTGAAGGGAGATATTGGACAGTGTATGATAAGAGAAAATAATAGTTTTTAAATTACCAAGGGTTCCTGATGGATGGGGAGAGGGGAGGGGAAATATGAGAAGCTAACACCAAGGGCTTAAGTAGAAAGAAAATGTTTTGAGGATGATGGCAACAAAGGTACAAATGTGCTTGACACAATGGACATATGTATGGATTGTGACAAGAGTTGTATGAGCCCCCAATAAAATGATTTTAAACAAACAGTAGCTTCTGAAGACCAGTTAAGAAACAAACAAACAAACAAACAGTAGCTTCTGAAGGGCCAGTTAATACGCCAGGTTGAGATGCCAGTTCAGAAGGTTAGGACAACTACTTTTTAGGATTCCAAAAGGGTAATGGTCAAATATTCTTCTTGAAAGAGACGGGCTTATCAACAAGTTTTCAGAAAACTGAATTGATGAGGGGATAAAAAACAGAAGTTTTGCTGAGAAATTTCCCCCATCATAATAATACATCTGCTCAATCTGTGAGGATAGCAAAGAATGCCTTGTAAGAGTTTTTTTTTAATATTACTTCAATGACTCAAATATTCTACAGTATGGATACATTATAATGTATATACCTCTTTCTATAGTGCTAAACTAATAATGTATTTTACCAGTAACACTTGAAAGCAATGATAATCTTTAATTTAGGGACTTTGAGAGCTATGTCTACTCTAAAATAAACATCTACATTTACATTCCTATTTATCATTTAAAAAAAAAGTCCTGTAAGAATTTTGTTGGGGGCTCAAGGGAAAAGGCGGATGATTGGAGAATGATAATAGCAGCGAATATGTGAAGGTGAGCCCCCAATAAAATGACTTAATTAAAAAAAAAGAAAAAAGAATTTTGTTGGCTTTTTGTGTCTGGCTGCTTGACGGCCATCATGAATGACACAGTAACCATCCGGACCAGGAAGTTCATGACTTCAGTGAAAACAAACGGTCATCGATGTCCTTCACCCTGGGAAAGCAACAGTGCCTAAGACAGAGATTCGTGAAAAACTAGCCAAAATGCACAAGATCACACCAGATGTCATATTTGTATTGGGGTTTGAACCTATTTTGGTGGTGGGAAGACTAGTGACTTCGGCATGATTTACGATTCTTTGGATTATGCAAAGAAAAATGAACCTAAACACAGACTTGCAAGACATGGCCTGTATGAGAAGAAAAAGACTTTGAGAAAACAATGCAAGGAACCCAAGAACAGAATGAAGAAAGTCAGGAGTACTGCAAAGGGCAATGTTGGTGCCGGCAAAAGTGAGCTGGAGATTGTATAACAGAAAGAATAAAGATTCTACAGTGACTTTATCGGCACTGGTTATGTGGATTTTTCACCAGAGAATTAATAAACTAAAATCTTAAAAAAAAAAAAAAAAAAAAGAATTTTGTTGGCAACTCTAACCACATCAGTTCTACAGTGCTAATCTTGCCCCTTCACATTGCATTTTGTTCCTAAAATAGAAAGAGCATTTAAAAGGAATTATGATTTGAGCTCTGAGGGAGATGAAAGCTGTCATTTTAATGTTATATGAATCAAAGAACACAAGCGAAATTTTAGCGGACAAATAGATGTAAACCCCACTTTCAGAAGAGTATGGAACAGCAGTTCTCAACCTGTGGGTCGCAACCCCTTTGGGGGTAGAACAACCTTTTCATAGGGGTCGCTCGATACATAACAGTAGTAAAATTATAGTTATGAAGTAGCAATGAAAATAATTTTATGGTTTGGGACACCACAACATGAGGAACTGTATTAAAGGGTCGTGGCATTAGGAAGGTTGAGAACCACTACAGATGGAGGATATGTTGAAATACCAACTACACATTTGGGGAAAAAAAATTTTTTAGCTCCTGCAACAGGGATCTATTTTTTAAAAATCATTTTAATTGGGGTTTGTACAACTTTTATCACAATCCATCCATCCATCCATTGTGTCAAGTACATTTGCTGCCATCATCATTCTCTTTCTACTTAAGTCTTTGGTATCAGCTCATTTTCCCCCCTCCCTCCCTGCTACCTCCTCCCTCACAAACCCTTGATAATTAACAAATTATTATTTTGTCATGCCTTACACTGTCAGACATTTCTCTTCACCCATTTTTCAGCTTTCCAACCTCCAGGGATGGGCTTATAGGTAGATTCTTGTGATCAGTTTACACATTTTGCTCTTTTTGTATAATAAAGGTTTCTGTGATATTGTAGCAATATTTTTACAACTTACTCTCATATATTAAACCGCTCAATCAAAGAACACAGAATGTCCTTCAATTTATTTAGATTTTATTTAAAGAAATGGCTTTATTTTAATAATGTTTTAAAGTTTTCTGTGCTTCAGCCCTTCACTTTCTTGGTTAAAATTTTTTCAAATGGATTTTTATTCTTTCAGATGCTATTGGAAATGGTAACATTTATTTTTTTCTTTCACATGCTCATTGTTAATATATACGAATCCAACTGATTTGGGTGTTGTTCATGTATTCTATCACATTTTAAAATTAATTTATTATTTCTAATAGCTTTCTTGTGGATTTTTTTTGGGGGGGAGCTTTCTACGTATAAAATCCAAGGATTGCATCCTTCAGTATGGATTACCATACAAAGAAAACCCCAATCCTGTTAATTGGACTAGTCCTTGAAAAAGGACATCATGCTAGGAGCAGTGAAAAAGAGGAAGACCTCCACCGAGACAGACTGATAGTGGCTGCAAGAATGGGTTCCCACACAAGAACAATTGTGTCTGGTTGTATACTGGGTTGCTATGAGTTAGAACCAACTCAATGGCACTTAACAACAATGTATATAATCATGTCATCTGTGAAAAACTAAAGTTTCACTTTCCCATTCACAATTTGGATATCTTTTTAAAAAATTCTCCCCCCAGCCCAAGCTTAGCTTAAAAATAGACATGTGCACGAATTTGAATTTTACGTGCGTTTTCATTTTGAAAATTTCACATAATCCATAAGTGCACAAAATAAAATCTCATGAGTCTTCCAACCTTCCCTGTATCCTAACACCCAAATTTTGTTTAAGTATGCTAATCTGTAAAGATTTTCCTAGTACGGTTATTTTAACAGTAGGAAAAGGAATATATGTATTAATCCAAAGAAATATAAATTCTCAAAAAAAAAATTCTCAAGAGATTTACAGAGTAGTGTTTAAAATATTCTCATTATTCCAATCTCTCTTTAGATACCCATGACCTTCCTGCTATACCTTTTACACATATAAATACTATGAAAGGGCTTTAGAAGTTTGTGGAAAATATTTCATTATCTTTTCATTCCATTTTCCCAAGAATATTTTGATGTTCCTTCATATTATTATTAGAAAGGCCAAGTCCGCACTTGCTGAATAGAAGAAATTAACTATGCTTAATATTGCCTGGTTGAACAGGGATAAAGAACTGCAGCTAATTAAAATTTATCCCTGTTCAACTTTAGTTCAACTCCAGAGTTGAACTTCCTCCTAATAGTCACCTCAAAACTGCAAAATTACTAGGCAAAAGAGAGATGGATCAAGAATTGTATATTTCTCAGAGTCAATTGGCATAATTTACAAAGACAGTGTTCAAAATCTTACTTTGGTGAGCAGCAACTGGGGTATCGAAAGCTTGTGAGAGGCATCTAAAGTATAACTATTGGTCTCTTTCTGTCTCCAGCAAAGATGAATGAAGAAAATAGGAAATGTATTGAGGAAACAAATGATCCTGAACCTATCTATGTAAATTAGATGGTGCCTGGCTACTCTAACTCAGGGGTCCTCAAACTTTAAATAGGGGTGCAGTTCACTGTCCCTCAGACCATTGGAGGGCCAGATTATAGTTACAAAACAAAAACAAACTATGAACAAATTCACACGCAAGCCCAGGATGAGTCAGTTGCTAAGCAAGAGAGGCAGTGGCTGCAAAAACACCCCGTGGCTGGATAAATGTCCTCCATGGGCCATAGTTTGAGGATGCCTGCTCTAACTGTTCGGAAAGGGATCACAATAGGTTTTAACTGAGTGGAAGAAAAATATGGAACAAAATGCAAAGTTACCGAAAACAAAACCAAACAAAAACCAAACACCACCATGACCAAGACAATAAAACAAAAACCAAACAACTGTGGTCTAAAAAACCCCAATTAAGTGATATTACATTAAGGGAATTACACTCTATGACATGAAACCAAACTTACATATACTCTTGAATGGGAATTGGATTTGGTTTGTAAACCTCCAACCAATTCACAATGATTTCACACACACACACACACACACACACACACACACACACTGGTATATATATAGTTCATGGTGTTTCAAATTCATCACATACACTAATATTTTTTAAATTACTGACATTATTGTATTAAGAGTATTATAGGTACCAATCTTCAAATTAACAAGAAAATTTAAAAAATTAACAGGTAAAGGTAAGATTTTTCTTTTCATTTAACATGTCATAGCCATACTAAGAAGTGCAATAGAAAAGAAAAAGTTTACTTCACCTCTATTATCTCTTGGGGGAGGGTCATTCTTAATAGAAGCCACAGTGCGCCGATTCTATAAAAGAAAAAATATTCTCTTTCTGTACATATATACATTTACCAATGTCCCCTTAAACAAAAGTACACATGCATACAATAATAAAAATTTAAATGGAAAAAAACCCACTCCAAAACTACAAAAACTACAATCTTCTACTGATTCACGACTAATGATAGTGCTATTAAGTCAAGATCCTTTATAAGAAAATCTTTTTCTTTCAATCACTCCCCGAATCCCACACTTAAATCTTGAGGAGTTAATATAAGCAAGGCTTCGCACTAGTTAAGTGTTTTGTAAGTATAAATCCACTGCCACTGAGTCCATTCTGGTTCACAGTGACCTACAGGAGAGAGCAGAACTGCTTCATAGGGCCTCCGAGGCTATAAATATATACAGAAGACTATCAGACTGCCTCACCTTTCTCCTGTAGGGCTCCTGGTGGATTTGAAATACGAATCTTTCAGTATTGCAAAAGTGCTATGCTTAGTAAATCCTCATGGTTCCTTTATATGTATTAACTCATTCATTTTCACAACCTCTTAGGACATTATTACTATTAATTCTATTTCATAGATGGGAATATTGAACTCTGATCCTAAGGTCAGATATTTTCACTATAGTGTGTGATCTTAATCACCATGCTGCCTTGCCAAAATCATGTTAATAAAGCTCAACTTTGAATGTCAGGAGGCAGTTAGTAAATCATTTTAGTTCAGAATTCATCATGGCTAAGCTAAAATACCAATACTAAGAAATATTGCTAGTAGGAACTCCAATCCCCCCCCCTCACCTACCCCCCCAGGTTTAACAGGCTTTTCAAAGTCATGGGCACTATTTTATACATAGATTAAAGCAGTAAATGGCATTATTTATCTACCCAGATTTCTTCATACCTACAAAAGATACCAACTAATTCAGTTGCTCTCAATTCTGATCGAACATTCAAATCAACACTGTTGTTAGGTACCATCAAGTCAGTTCCGCCTCTGATCCTGCATCACCCACACAATCATTCCTACATTTGAGCTCACTGTCTCAGCCACTGTGTCAGTCCATCTCATTGAAGGTCTTCACACGGACCCTCTACTTTACCAAGCATGATGCTCTTCCCTAGGGAGTTCCTCCTGACGACAGGTCCAAAGTATGTGATACAATATTTTGCCAACCTCCTTTCTAAGGGACATTCTGGTTGTACTTGTATAACAGATTTGCTTGTTCTTCTGATTATTGTTGCTATGCTCCATCAAGTCAATTCCAACTCAGTGTCCCTATAGAATGAATTATTCTGTACAACAGAATGAAACACTGCTCAGGTCCTGTGTCATCTGCATAACTGTTGTTATGGTAGAACTCATTGCTATAGCCACTTTCTCTAGGGACTGGTCTCTCTTGACAACATGTCCTAAATACATGAGACAAAGTCTTACCATCCTGGCTTCTAAGGAGCATTCTGACTGTTAAATATTCCAAGATAGATTTTTTTTTTGGGGGGGGGAGATAATTCATGGATGATACAATATCCTTCACTAATATCAGAATTAAAAGGAATAAATTGTGTATTTTTCTTTATTCCAGGTCCAGTTAGGAAGTATGTTTTAAAAGAATATTGTAGCTAAAGCCTTCTTTAGATAAAATTGAGCCTCTGGTGTGGGAACTCAGAATCAGAATTTTAAAAAAATGTCTCCAGAGGGTTCCAATGCACAGGAAAAGTTGCTGATGATATATAACAACTTCATAAAGTCATAGAAAAAATGGTTATTAAAATAAAAATTTCCCACAAGCTTTATGAAGCACCCTCACACTAAGAAGGATAGATAACCTATAAAGATCCTCAAAGGCAAATAATTAAAAAAAAAAGATTCTCAAAGGCTTTTGCAAATTAATATGAAAAACCATCCATTTAGCAATGATAACTAATGGAGACCTAGTGGGTACAGTTGCTAAGCACTTGGTTGCTAACTGGAAAAGTCAGGGATTCTACCAGATGCTCAGGGGAAGATGTGGCAGCTTCTGTAAAGGTTATAGTCTAAAAAGCTCTGTTTATTAGGCATTTCTACTCTGTCCTCTAAGAATCAACTTGATAGCAGAAAACCAGTAGCACTAACAATGACCTATAAAGATCTCTGAAGGTATAACCATTAAGCTCCTGGCTGCTAACTAAAAGGTTGGTGGTAGCATAACTGGCAATCCTCTCCTGTAAGGACCAGAGCCAAGACAAGCCTCTGAGGCAGTTCCTTTGCTACATATTGATTGCTATGAGCTAGAACCAGCCCCGTGGAAGCCAGTAACTAATAACCTTTAAGCAGTGATCGTCAAAATGCTTAATTTGAAGGGTAAGTTTGCCTTATGTAAATATGCCTGTGTAATAAAACTGAGTAGTTAGTTGATGTAGCTCACAGCCTAACAATTCTAAACCAAACAACATGCACATACAACTGTAATTTTCATCACTAACCTTTACAATTTTGTTTACTTTGGCTGAAGATGCTGGAGGTGGAGGTGTTTCTGGACTGGGTTCAATTTCTTCATCGGGTACAAGGTCAGGATTAAGTGAAAAGATACTCTCCAGGTCAATCTGTTTAAAAAACATTGATACTATTTCCACTTTGTTTTTATAATTAACATCTTTTCTTCCAACTAAATTTGTACAAAATAACTCTTCTTAAATATCGGCCTCATGACACTACTAAGAATTATAATCTACATACATTTAAAGAATTATTATTAAAATAACGTCTCTGCTGTCTTGACTGTGTTAACTGCTAACAACCCAATGATCAGTAGGATCACAGAATGAACTTTCACAGCAAATTTACAATTTTATGACCTGTGTTTAAAAAAACTCTTATACTCTTATTTAAATAACTGACATAGTCAATTCCTAAGATACATAGGAAGAATCTTTCTTTGAGTGAAAATTAGTCATTTGAAATTACTTTCATGGCATCATAGATTATATATGTACTATATAAAAAGTGTAAACTTTTCTGGTTCTATATTTGGGATCTTGATTGCAGAACTATAAATAAATTCAGTGACTCATACCTCTTTGCCTTTTGTATCTCCATTTTCTATCCACTCCACAGTTACACTTTCATTATCTTCATTTAAAGATGTTACCATTGCTTGATGTATTCGGCCTGATAATAAAATTTAACCCATTAAAAAATGTTACATATATGGGATTCCTGAACTTTGTCATAAAATCTTTATAACTTTAATTAAAAAAATACTACTTTTCTAACAGTGATTTTCATAGACCCAGGGACAAGGGAATGAACTTTGTCTATAGGGTCAGGAAATAAGTTGCCACAAACCTGGTAGTCTACCAGACATCTTTACGTCTGACTTGCTGGCTGCAAAGTCAAGGTTTATAAAGGTAATAAATAATAAATGAGAGGCAGCTATCAGTGAGATTTCTCAAGGAGGATGGGCACATTGAAAAACACTGTTCATACAGAGAAGTCTCTAAATGCCAACAGAATTGCCACAATAATGAAGCTGGAAAAGCATGGGATGATCCCAAAGGCAAACCCAACATTCTTACTGTTCATCACTGCCCACACCATCCCAATCTTCCTAAACAGGGCAAAGGGGAAGAGTGCACTGTCAACCACACTGTGAGACCAAGGGCAGACAAGTGGGCTACAATAAGGGCTACAAATCACAACTTCATAGGGACTCTAACCAACCCAGACTGCCTAGGGAGAATACTGACAGGGATAGGCCATGAGCACCCAGCATCAGGGGTCACCTTGGAGCCTTGGTTCAAATTCTGGTAACATACCCAGACAGCCTTAAACCACTCAAGTTAAAATTTGAGCTAAAAGCAGATGAATCCATCAGCTCAGGCAGGCAGGCCAGATCAAGAAAAAAACAATGTTGGCTTATGGCTACTACAACCCACTTTACTCATTCACAAGAAGAAATGAAGATGACATTCCAATAATGATAAATTAAAAGACTGATGATATACAAAGTCATAAATGCTAGCTTTTGGCCAGCTACTCTAGAGTTATTTTTAACAAGACATGTCTTTAACAAGTGTTTTTTCTTAAGGTTGCTTGACTTTTTCCAATATACTTTTTTTTCCCCAATGGTTTTATTGGGGGCTCTTACAGCCTTTTTAAGATTCCATACATCATATGTATCAAGCATATTTATACACATGTTGCCATCTTCATTTCCAAAATATTTTCTACTTGAGCCCTTGAACTCAATAGACCTTTAAAGTTAAAAAAATTCTTTCCTTCCATACCTACAGTTTAATCAAGATATTCAACTACCTTATTTTAAAAATTATACAACACATTCCATACCAAGCACCTATCAATAAAAGAATTGAAATGAACAATGAAACAAAAGGGACAGATATATGAAAGATTTCTTCCCTACAATGAGAAGTCAAGATTATTTGGTGACAGAAATGACAGCAAAGTTTTAAGCCATGATGACAGTCCTAGGGGCATAAGAGTGAGATAGTTTATCCTAAGTCTCTTAATAGGAACAAAGAATGGATAGCATTAAGACTACAGGAGAAACAAAGTTGTAACTCAAAAACTAATCGGGATGGGAAACCTTTTCCTTATAATTTGGGAAAATCCTCCCACAAGCCCTTCCAAATACCATCCAATTTCTCAAGTCCGCTTACAAAAAATTCCTGTATTCTATCTTCACCAACTAATTTTCCTTAAATTCCCCATCTACTTTAGTGTGAACTATATAATTTATACTGAAGTGTGTAATAAACAAGAGAAGCTTCAAAAATTAACAGGAAATTTTTTAAATTAGCATTTTCTCATGAACCTTTGAGGTTTCCTTATATATACTTTTACCACCATCAAGTCCAAAAAACCTTGAAAGGTCACATGAGCCCTCCCTAAATTAAATATATCTCCCCTCCTCCCTAAATTAAATATATCTGCCCTCTTTTCTCCAATTCAACAAGTAAACACCAACTGGTTTTTTGTTATAAATGTAACATGAAACAGTCTACGGTTTTCCTACTTTTTTTTTCCCCTTGGGGGCATCACTGCCCTTATGTGGTGGGAGTAGGAGGCCCAGCCTTTGCTCCTGTGAACTGGAATTGAACCTCCGTCCCAGTGGGCCACAGTCCTGCGCACAACCACTATGCCACCGGGGCTCAGCCCCGGTTTTCCTACTTTTAAGTTGATTTTAAGTTTGGGCTATTAGGAATATTAACACTACAGGTATTCTTACTCACATGTACTAGTCATGTATGAATTTCTTTGGGATATACATTTAAAAGGAGAATCAGAACATGACGGAAGCACATGCAAAACTTTTCTACTTAATGTCAAGTTTTCTACAGTAGCTATACCTATAAAGTGGCTTGGTGATCATTAGCAATTGCTTCTTCTTATATGCATAATAATAGTAAAACATCGAAAAAAAATAGCATTTGTCAGATTGATAGCATAACAATGTGGTTCAAATCTCTCTAATTTCATGAAGGGTATGTTTTGACCCCAGGGGTTTTTTTCTTCCATGAAACAAATGCCTTCGAATGTTTGTCTTTTTATTATTTTTCAGTAGAAAAATATCTCATGTTCTTAGTATATATCTGTTAATATGCACTGCAAATATTTTCTCCAGGTTCAGTTTGTCTTTCATTTCTTTTGTCACATCTTTTTAAAAAAATATATTTTTATTGGGGACTCTTACAATGATCACAATCCATACATTCCCCCAGTGAGTCAAGCACATATCCCAACATCACTTTCAAAGCATTCTCTTCCCCCTTGAGCCCCTGAATCCGCTCCCCATTTCTTCCCCTTCCCTCCGCCGCCCACCCTTCCTTACCAACCTCGACAAGTTATGGATTGCTTTGTCCATATTACATTGTCCTCCGTCGCCCTTCACCCACTTTTCCATTATGTGTCCTCCTGGGAGGGGGTTTTAGTTGATCCTTGTGATCCAGTCCCCCTTTCTCCCCAACCCCCCCCTAATTCTCTTGGTATCTCTACTCTCCTTGTTGGCCCTGAGGGGTTTTTGTGGGCTTTCTTAGTCACTAGAGTAAAGTTGTGTTTCATCAGTGCTATACTGTACTCGGAATGGCTCATCTCTTCCCTGTGACCCCTTTGTGAAGGGATGTCCACTTGTCTACAGATGGGCATTGGGTCTCCACTCCATGCCCACCCCCCAATAGTTAAATGCTTGGTCACTAACAGAGAGTTTGGTGCTTTGAACCCACTGGCCCACAAGGGAGGGAAGGTCAGCTGATCTGCTTCCCTGCAGGAAACTCTATGGGGCAGCGCCACTCCATTCTACTTGGTGGCTGTGAGTCAGAACTGTCTCAATGCACACAACGTGGTGTCTTTTGAGGAATTAATGTTCTAATTTTAATATGGCAATTACTAACCACAGGGTTGTTGGTGAGAGTCCACTCAGAGGAGCATCATTAAGAGGGCCCCGGTGATCTGCTTCCAAAAGTTTAACTCCAAGAAACCAAACCTGGTGCTCTCAAGGGGATTCCCACTAGAATAAAAAGTTACTCAATAGGATAGAGAAAGTCTTACAAGGTTTCCAAGGTCTTGAGGTGAACGATGACAGAAGTCTACTGACACATGTACTGTGGAGTGGTTAGTTGGTTCAAGCTGCTAATTTTTTGGTATACTGTTACCAGAGCTCCTTTCAGAAACGCCAGGCTTGAAAATCATTATGAAGCACGTCTACTTTCTACACATGGGCCACTGTGAATCAGAGTCGATTCCAAGGCAACTTACAGCAGCAATTTCCAATTTTTCCCATACAAAAAATAAACTGCTTGTAAGGCTGGTCTGCTGAGGCCATTTTGGCCTGAATCCTCCCTCTGTCCTTGGAGCTGACATCCGGCTAATGCAGCCATTCTCCTGGCTATCCTTTCTCTCAGACTGCTAAGTTCCTCAACACTTAGCCTGCTGTGTTCTCAGCCCCTTTGCACCCGGATCACCTACACCTAAGACCAAGATGCCAACAGTATTAGGTCAGGACCTGAGTACACTATCTACCTCCAATCCCCAATTCCTTTACCTTAAATGGACACTACACTCCTGCCCAAGTACACCAGGGCTATAAGAAAGCAGCCATCTTGCCTCCTGGCTCAACCTCTCGGACCACTGGACCTCACCCGAGCTAATACTGCCCCAGTAAAACTTGGTTGTTTTTACTGTAATTCGGTTCCCATTCGTCTCCTGCGGTGTGCTATCACTTTACACTATTCAAGTACCAATTCTGAAAGTCTTCTTTCCCCAACTTCTCTATAATACTATGTTGGCCATATTTCAGGCATGCATGCATGCATGCGTTTATTTCTTTCTCCCTGAACCAAAATAGCATTGCTTTAATTGTTATAGTTTCTAACCAGTTTTCTGTTCTTTAAAAGAATATTTGCTTTTCTTAGTCTTGTGCATATCTATATACATTTTTAAATCTCCATGTTCAATTAGCCAAGTATCAAATAAACTAATAACTATTTTTCTCTGCTGCACAAAGGGCCGCTATGACATGGGACTGACATACAACACACAACAATCACAACTACCTCCATATTAAGCACTTTCTGGACTGTTTGGACTCTGATTGTAAAAAATTTTGTTTCTTAAATACTGTCTAAGATATTGGTCAGCTTTCCTTTGTAGTAAGTTGCATCATTTTGTGTCAATTTGAAGTATAAGGTTGGAGTCTAGCCTGTTAATCAGGTGCCTCCTTGCGTGTGCAACCTTTTCTTAAGGAATGTCCTGGGAAGTGTCCCCCTTGACTTCACCTTCCTGTCATCTGACTACTAGACTTTGCACCCAACAGCTGGTGATCTTCCTATATTTGGCATCATTGGTTGTGGTTGTGTGAGTCAGAAGAAGAATTTATGAACTGGGCTGGAATGTTTTCTTAATATAAAATTATTTCTTGATATAAAGCTCTGTTTTACACATGAGTGTCACTGGGTTTGTTTCTCTAGCAACCTAGCCTAACACAATCACATTAATCTAGATTTTTGTATCAGGACTGTGGTACTCTCACAAATTGATTTGTTATGGGGCTCCTCTGTATATTCTGTAGTAGCTGGTATAAGATTATAATGGTTTGAACCTGGAATGTTTGGTAGACACTGGCTAAATCCATATTACTTAGGGTTCTCATTTTGAGACCATCTAATGTCTCCCCCGCCAACTTTTTTATATTTATTTATTTTAATTGAGAGTTATCATATGTACTTGAGTATATGCTGACCAGAGCATCAGCTAAGGCAGCTATTTTATCACAAAACTGTATACAAAAATGTGCTGAAAAGAACATTTTGTTCTGTTAAATTGGTACTCCATGATGCTCACCTTCCTAGGCGATTGCTGAAGACAAAGTGGGTGCATAAGCAAACGTGGTGAAGAAAGCTGATGGTGCCCAGATATCAAAAGATAGGGTGTCTGGGGTCTTAATGGCTTGAAGATAAACAAGCGGCCATCTAGCTAAGAAGTAACAAAGCCCACCAGCCTGTGTGATCATGAGTTGTCGATGGGATTAGGTAACAGGAATCAAAGAACAAAAAAATCTTATCATTGTGAAGCAGGGGAAGTGCAGAGTATCAGTGGGAACCCAAAGCCCATTTGAAGGCAACTGGACATTCTGTTACAGAAGGGTCCTGAGGGGGAGAACAGCCAGTCAGGGTACAGTGTAGCAACAATGAAACATACAAATTTCCTCCAGTTCTTAAATGATTCCTTCCTTCCATTCCCACCCCAACCACCACTATCATGATTGCAATTCTATCTTATAAATCCGGCTAGAAAAGAGGATGTACACTGGTACAGACAGGAACTGGAAACACAGGGAATTCAGCAGGTGAACCCTTTAGGACCAGTGGTGAGAGTGGAGATTCTAGGAGAGTGGAAGGAAGGTGGGGTAGAAAGAGAGAACCGATTACAAGGATCTACATGTAACCCATCCCTGGGGCACAGACAACAGAAAAGTGGGTGAGGGGGCGTGCCAGACAGTGTAAGATATGACAAAGTAATAACAATTTATAAATTACCAAGGGTTCATGAGGGAGAGGGAAAATGAGGAACTGATACCAAGGACTCAAGTGGAAAGCAAATGTTTTGAGAATGTTGACGGCAACAACTGTACAAATACACTTGATACAATGGATGGATGTAAGAATTGTGATGAGTTGTACATGCCTCCAATAAAATGATTTTTTAAAAATGTGTTGAAAAACTCAACTTATACACGAGTATATATGGTTATATATATATATATATATCATTTCATAGTTCAATCGCATCATGCAGGCAATACTGTACAACTGCTACCACAATCGGTTTCTAAACATTCTTTTCCTCCTTACCAAACACTGTAACACCATCTCCCTTCTATCCCCTACCACCACTGTAACCTTACCCACTTCTCCCAGAAACTTATTTTTCTACTTGCTGTCCCTAGAGGTTCATCATTCTGGGTTTCTTTTTTTTTTTGATTTTTTTTGGGGGGCATCACTGCTCTCCGGTGGTGGGAGTAGGAGGCCCAGTCCCACTGCTGGAATTGAACCTTTGTCCCAGTGGGCCGCAGTCCCGCGCACAACCACTACACCACCGGGGCTCAGCCCTCATTCTGGGTTTCATATACAGAAAAACAACACATTCAATAGGGCCCCGTGACATAACACTTCTGAAATAAACTCATGAACAAACAAAAAAAACCAAACCAACAACACTTAGTTGGTTGCTTGTTTGTGGAGATAACCCTTTAAGATCCCTGAGCCCCGGTGACGTAGTGGTTGTGCGTGGGTCTGCGGCCCACTGGGACAGAGGTTCAATTCCAGCAGTGGGGCTGGGCTTCCTACTCCCACCACCGGAGAGCAGTGATGCCCAAACAAACAAAAAAGATCCCAGGCACTATTTGATCTCATAGCCAGGAAACATCTAATTTCTTTGTTACACTGTGCTATAGCATTCATATCTTTCTTCCTCGAGGACAAATACAGAGAAGAGCCATGATGTAAGAACTAACTGTTCTTAAGCTGAAGTTAGGATTTAGTGAGAGCGCAAAACCCATTCCTGGATCGATAGTCTTTTTTTGTCCTGGTCTGCCTTTGACTCCCTTTCAAAACTTCCTTGTTAATTTATGGTAGAGTATTATTGATCATCCTGGGGCATATTTGCTGTCATTGATTATAACCCCAGTATTAATTTTTTTTTTTTTGGGGGGGGCATCATTGCCTCTGGTGGTCATGGGCGCTACCCAGTGCTGCTACTGAGAGCTGCCGCTGGATTTGAACCGCCAAGCCCGCGGGCTGCAGTCCTGCACTCAACCACTTAGGCCACCGGGGCTCCGCCCCCGCTACTAATTTTTTAAAGCCCTGTTGAAAAACGGATATTGGGCCAAGGTAGGCTAACTCCTTTCACAGTACCTAAATTATTTACTTG
The DNA here is from genome assembly GCA_004026705.1 of Nesogale talazaci. NCBI lineage: Eukaryota > Metazoa > Chordata > Mammalia > Afrosoricida > Tenrecidae > Nesogale > Nesogale talazaci. The sequence continues at coordinate 26,450 of PVJH01005352.1, read as the reverse complement.
TACAGAATCAATACTTTCAAAGCTGAATGTATTTACACAAACAATGGGGAAAATTTACAGTAATAACCATCGAGAATGTCAGTCACAGGTTTGCTGGAACATATATCTTATTAATATATTGCATGGATGATAGTATTAGTTTCCATCCTTGATTGTTCTGATAATTATATTTTTCTAAACAAGGGTATTCATAATATCCAAATGTTTTTTTTTCATTCTTAGATTTTTGGTAATTTTTTTATTTCCCTAGTCAATCTCACCTGAGATTTGTCTATTTACTTTTCTATCAATATCTTTCTAGTCAGGCTTTTATTGTGTTATTGTTGGTAAGTATTGAGTTGTTTCTGACTTACAGTGACCCTGCGCATTACAGAGTAGTTCTATGTACTCTACCAAAATCTTCTTTGGCTGTTAATGGATGAAAATAGATTGTCAGGTCTAATCTTCTGCAGTACTGACGCTTTGGTTTGAACTGCCAAATTTTAGGTCATAGTTTAGCACAGACCATGTCATTTAAGAACATAATTACTATCCTTTTACTTATTTCTTCCCATCAGCTTTGGAATATGTTGCAGTATTTTCCTAAAATCTTCATGTGAATGAATGTTCAGCTAATCACATCTTTCTTTTTTTTTTTTTTAACTCATTCACAAGTAAGGCTACATGGTTCCCTCTAAAAACTGCTTTAGCATGATCTCCAAATTTTCATTAGGATTGAAGAATTAATATTGTGAACTGGATCAAGGTTTATAAAGCAGATGTTTTCCGTTCAACAATTCACATTCAGTAAAAGAATGTAATGAACATCACTTAGGTCACTTCTTCCCTAATCTTCCTATTTTCAATTCTCTTTTTAATAACCCTTTTGAACTTTGTCCTATTTTTTATTTGTGGTTTCTTTCTTTAATCCATGAGTTACTTAGAAATGTCCTTAAATCCCCAAACTACAAGAATAATTTAAATACTCATTTAATAATTTCTAAAGGTTGGACACATGAGTAATCAGACTAAGTCCACAAATAACTACTGAGACTTTCGTAGTGGGCATAGGCTGAATATCATTCCTGTATTTCTTAATTGTAGTTCAATACAAGCTTGCCCTTGAACTTAGACTAGCTAAAAGTGAAAGGAAGGAATGATGAAGTAAAGGAGCTGAACAGAAAATGTCGAAGGGTAGGTAAAAAGACCAAGTTATAGGAAATATGCAAAGGCCTAGGGTTAGGAAATCAAAGGGGAAAATCACGCTCAGGTTTCTCAAGGTAAAATAACTTAAGGGGGAAAAAAATCAATGTCTTGGAAACAATTGAAAGGTTTGTTTTAAGGGCAAAATACGGAGTAACAAAGGAAACATCAAAAGAAAATAGAAGGAAAATAGTCATTGTACTAAAAAGAAACAGAAACACAACAGAAAAAAAACCCTAGTTAATGTTCAAATATTGCAATAAGTAGCAGAGAATGAAGAATGGATCGTTTTGAAGCAAAAATCCAAGCAGCATCTAAGGCACTAGTGAAAAACAAAACTCTAGAATTGACGGAATATCAATGCAAACAGATATGGTACTGAAGGCGCATACTCATATATGCCAAGAAGCTGGTTAACTGAAAAGGAAGAGATTCAAACTCACATCTATCTCGCCCCCCCCCCCAAATGTTATCAAACAGAATGTGGAAATTAATGAACAATATCATTCTTGTTCACATACATTCAAGCAAAACTCCACTAAAAAGATGTGCGGCACTACACTGAAATGGAATTGTCCAAATTCAAGGACTCAGAAGAGCCCGTGGAATGAGGAATAACATTGTTGACGCTAGTAGATTTTGAAAGTGTAGAACACCAGAAAGATATATACTCTTATTTTACGGATTCCACAAAAGCATTTAACTGTGTAGATGGTGAAAATTGTGGATAACATTGTAAAAGACAAGATTTCCAGACCACTTTATTGTGCTTAGGTGGAACCTGAAAACACACCAAGCAGCAGTCATTGAGACTTGTTTGGAGGTTCTAGCAGGGGGGTGCAGCTACAGGTCAAAAAAAATCAAAGGCTACAGCCTTCAGTATGGATTATACCTCAACATAAAGGGGGAAAAAGGACTCTAAAATCCTCACAATTGGACCAATAAGCAATATCATGATCACCAGAGAAATGGTTGAAGTTGTAATGGATCTAATTTTACTTGTATCCATAATCAATGCCCACAAAAGCAGCGGTCAAGAAATCAAATGACATACCACCTTGAGTAAATCTGCTGCACAAGATCAATTTAAAATACATATGATCCAAGATATGGTCGTTTCCACAGCCTCATATGCATGTGAAAACCAGACAAATAAGTAAGACTGGATGAGAATTGATGCCCATATATTATGGTGTCAAGGAAGAATATGGAAAAGCATCACAGATATTAGCGGAACAAACCCATCGAAGAAGCAGTCACAAGGCTTCTTAAGGGCAAAGATAGAGACTAGATTTTATGGACTTTGGACTTTGGAGGAGCTAGCTCCCAACTCCAATGGATTTTTATCCAAAGCTTTGTTTATACATTTTTTTTAAAACAAAACAACCCTATCACCTTCAAAGTACTCTCCATTACTCATAATACACTTTTAAAATCTGCGAATCCATTCTTGGAAACATTTTTGAAACTCATGTGTTTGGATGACTGACAGCATCTCCCTGAATTCTTTACCTCATCTACTTCATCAAATTGCAGTCCTTTCAAACTCCTGTTCATTCGCGGAAACAAAAAGAAGTCACACAGAATGAGGTCAGATATATAAGGCAAGGGAAACATGCTGGTTTCACCCCCATGACAATGCACCTGCTCACGAAGTCATCTCAGTGTGCCAGTTTGGGCACACTCAACATCTCAGCAGTGCCAGCACACTGCTACATTATCTTTTCAAAACCTCTAAATAGAAAGCTTGATTAACAGCCTGACCTGGTGGAACCAACTCCAAATGTACTATAAGTTGACATTTCATCCTTTTGGATAGTTGACGGATGTCCAGAAGGACATTTTCATCAATCAACATTTTACCACTAGCACACTTGAGTTTTCCCTCATAGCGTTGTCCTTGTAAACTATCTTCTACATCACAACACTTCCTTCTGCATTTTTTCCCGAGCAGGAAACAAACTTTCACAACCAAATGCTGTTCTCCTAAAATGGCCATCACAAAAAAAAAAAACCCAGGTTTGAGCAAAACTGCTTTTATGAAAGAATTCAATGTGACCACAGAGAACCTTTCCAGGCGATGCCACTGGGTGCATTAACTCAAGAGCGAGTTGCTCCATGCTTGCTGAGCAGAAAAAATTTGTATGTGTATCACAGATGCTTTGCGGAGCAAAATTCTGTTTGTGTGTGTGTGTGTGAGGAGGGGGGGGGGTCCTGAGGGTGGAGACTCTCACTCCATTATATGCAGGGATCAATCCCTGAAGAAAGACATCATGCTTGGTAAAGTAAAAAGAAGATCCTCAACAAGAAATATTAATACAGTGGTTGCAACAATGGAATCAAACAAGATTTTAACTGTGCAGATTATTCAGGACTGGGTGCTGTTTTGTTGTTATACATAGGATTACTGTGAATCAGAATCAATTCAATAGCACCTAGCAAAAACATCAACAAAAGAGTATATATTCTGTTTGATTGTAATACTTTTGAGCAATGTTAAAATTTCCTAATGGCCCATTAAACGTTCAATGTATTTTAATTATTACGTATGTTTGAAAAGGTCATAAATTCTGAAGTTTGCAAGGGATTATAGTTAGTTCAATGTTGATTTAAATAAGTCTTTTAATGAGGTTGCTTAAGTCTTTGTTGACTTTTTCTGCTTATTTTATCAGCCACTGGAAAAAATATCTAAAATTCTGAATATTTTGGATTTCTAAAGTCAATCCTTGTTACATTGAAAACTGCATTCAAAATTTGAATTTTTAGATTTTCCTCGTGAATTGAATCTTTTATTCTTATCAATGATCACTTCCATTCCTACTAAGCTTGTATACCTTGGGGTTTAAACAGCCTGATATTAATATAGCTAAACCTGTTTCATTAGTAGTATTTTCCAAGTAAATCTCTTAAAATCCTTTCATTTTCTATTTTTCTTATAAATAATTTACATTTAAATTAGTAAAAGGTTTTTTGTCTTTTTAAAAAATTTGGGCTGACATTTTTAAGCCCATTTAGAAGCCCTGGTGATGTAGTGGATTTTACAATGGGCTACTAACCGCAAGATCAGCAATTTAATCCACAAGTCACTCCATGGGAAGAAGATGAGGCTCTCCACTACCCTAAAGATATACAGCCTAGAAAACCCAAAGAATCAGTCCCTACTCTACCCTATAGGTCCATTGTGAGTCAGAATCAATGCAGTAACAGTGGGTTTGGGACAGGCAAAATAGTTGATGGTGCAAGAAGCATCAAAAGAAGATGGAAAAACTACAGAGTGACTGAACCGAAAAAACCCTGCTTGATGTTTAATCATTTCTGAAGGTAGCATATGATCAAGAACTAAAGGCATTGAAGGGAAAAGTCTGAGTTTCACTGAGGTACTGGTGAAAGAGAAGACTCCAGAGTTGACAGAGCATCAATCAAATGCTTCAACAAACTGATGCAGGGGTGGAAGCACTCACTAGTTTATGCCAAAAAATTTAGAAGACTGGCCAACTAATTGAAAGGGATTCATATTACGTCCAATCCAAAGAAAAATAAGTCAATGGAATGCAAAAAATATTAAACAACATATCATTACTACTAATAATAACCGCTTTGGGTAGGTGCTTGGTTTTTCTCTCTTTCAAAACTGTACTTTATTTTCAGGCTAATCTAATTTTTAATGAGCAAAGGCAGTTTCAGGCCTCTGCCTTCAGTGTTCTTGCCTTCACTTTAAGTAATATTTCCCAATTAGATAAAATTTATATGCTCATTATTCAAAATAAGCCAAGTGTGTCAGAAATATTCATCTTTTCCAATCAGTTGGCCAGATTGCTGTCTTTTAATTTCGTGGAACAAAATAGTGAGTGCTTCTCGCCTTACATTTCCCCTCCTTACTAAGTACTCATTATTCAAACTCAGTACTTATTTTCCAAATTCACTACCATAAACTCAGGAAATGAATGGGTGGATAAGGTATTAAACTCTTTCAAATTTGTCTTTTCTTAATAAAGACAAAGCAGAAAAGATTTTGTGCGCGTTTAAAAGTCTGTTACTACCAGGTGACTTAGCATACTTGCTTAACAATGACTTAGCTTCCAGCATCATGTTTTCTTGTTTATGTGGAAAGTTTCTAAGAACTATTTATTGTCCTTACAGTTTAATTTTGTGAATTCTTTGAGACAAGGAATGAAGCTAGATTCCCCCACAGGGAATGTGCATTATCTCCAATTTCACAAAGAGATTGTATTGTTTTCCATTTCATGAATCACAGCTTCAAAATATCATGAAGGTTGTGATTCATTTGCAATTCCCACTAGTCAATCTCAATAATTAAAAATAGCTAATTCTGCAAAGTGTGTAGAGAGCAAGTTAATTTCTAATATATTCTTTAAAAGTATACCCCACCCCCCAATACATTCTTACACTAATGAGTGATTGTCTAAGAACATCAAACTTTATTAGGGTCAAAATTCAGTTCATAACATTACTTTTATTCCAATAATTTTGTGCATCATTTTACCCGAAGCAAAAATATTCCACTACTTTCTTAAGCCTACACTTCTATTAAGCTATCACTGTCATTAAAAATTACTCAGTCACCAACTACCTCCACAGAGATGACTATAATATAAAGCTTCTCAACCTTCAAAGCAACAATTTTATCCTAAGAAAAATTAAAAGTGGGGATAATATGCTACTCTATAACCTTGTTCCACTCAGTCTCATCATTAACACAAATCAGTGCCTTCTACTCATCAAGAATAAAGCTAGCTAAAACAATGTCTAAAAAACTGCCATTATGAGCTTTTATGAGCAAATCCCTGTGAAGTAAAGACCAGGACCAGCAACCTGTATCCACACTCTACTTCCACCCAATAGGCTTTTTATCTATATCAATAATTGTCAGTTTGTCATATGTAGTATGATAGCTTATGTGCTTCTGTGATGCTAAAAGCTAAGTCACTGGTATTTCCAATACCAACAGAGTTGCCCAAAGCATACAGTTTTCAGAAGAGCTTCTAAACTGAGATCAGACTACAAAGAAGGATATCCACTTCTGAGGAATTAACCATTAAAAACCCCTATGTGAAGGGAGACATCAGACCGTGTAAAACATGACAAAATAACAATTTACAAATGATCAAGCGGAGGTGGGGAGGGAGGGGGAAAAATGAATTGATACCAAGGGCTCAAGTAGAAAGCAAATTTTTTTGAGAATGGCAAAAAATGTACAACTGTGCCTGACACAATGAATGTATGTATGGATTGTAATAAACAGTTGTATGAGTCCTCAATAAAATGATTTAAAAAGGAACCAAACCAAACCCAACCCCTATGATAGCATTAAAACATTGTTAGCTACTAAAAACCTCATAAATACACGAACAACATGGTCAGAGATGGCACCATACGAGAGCCCCTCAGGTCTTAAGACAGTCAAAAGAAGCATGAGGAAAAGCTACCACTTCAAAGTAGAGTCCATAGTGAAATTAGCTCCAGGTAGTTGGAAGAAGCATTTCTATGAGTTGCCCAGAAAGAACCAATGCTCTTTGACTCCCTGGCACCTGGCTCCTCTAAAGCAATGCAATTCAAACAGCAATTAGTCCCAACAATCTCAATGAAAAAAACAGGAGAAACAAAAGCCAAGGGCAGATGTCCTGAACCTAAATAGAAGCAGACATTGATTTGTCTGCTGTCAGACAAATGCTGTTTGGAGTCATACAGGATATGAGGGGAACAATATAGGAAAAGAATGAAATGATAGAGGAGATAAACACCACACACCACAGGGAAATACAAGAGCTTAGGGATGAGATAACAAAAACCAGTAGCAGATTCACAGAATTGGCCCATCAACTAGAGGAGACAGAGAACCGTACAGTGACCTAGAGGCCAGCCAAGCTGACTTTAACAAATATGAATAAAAATCTTATAAGATCATCAGAGAATCTGAAGAAAACTGAAGAGCTATGCCTGATGCCATGAAGAGGAAAAAACATGAGAATAATTGGATTACCAGGGGAAGACACAACAAAGAAGTCATCTGCAACAGTAGCCAGAGAATTCTTGGGAGGAAACCAGGAAACCACTCAGGAGGTTGAAAAAGCACCAGCTAGACGGAAATTCCAAGAAGAACCCACCAAGGCACATGATAGTTAAATCAATCAACTTTGAGGAAAAGGAGAAAATCATGAAAGCTGGTAGGGTTTTAAAAAACATGAAATGACTTATTAGAGTCACGACCATGACATAAATGGAATAAATTCAGTGAAATGTTCATTTACTAATGGGACACGACTTAAAATGGAAGAAATAGTTGCAAGCATAACTTAATAATTGGAACTTGGAAGGTACAAAATAAGAACCTAGGGAAATTGTAAGGCTTTAAATACAAAAGGTTTTAGTGAGCTGAAATGGACTGGGATTGGCCACTCTGAATCAGACAATCATGGTTTACTATGTTGCTAATTGCATGAAGAGGAGGAATGGGGTAGTATTCATCGTCAAAAAGGAAATTTCAAGAGCTATCTTGAAGTACAACACTGTCTGACAGGCTATCTATCCACATACAAGGATTCAAATAATACGAACAGTATCCAAATTTAGCACTAAACACTAGATCTAGTGATGAAGAAACTGAGGAATTCTACCAACGTCTTCAGTTAGAAAGTGACCAAACATGCAAGCAAGATTCATCGATAATTATTGGCTATTGGAATGCAAAAGTTGGAAACAAAGAGGGATGAACAATAGTTGGAAAATTTGGACTTGGTAATAGAAATGAAATTAAGTTGATTACATGATAGGTAGGTTTATTATGCCAAACTGGCCAATAATAACATGTGGGATTAATAAGGTCACACTTTGATTGGAGGGCAAAAAGACAAATTGCTCGGCAATCCCCGCCTCTTTCTCTTTCTTGCTTTCTGTTGATTGGACCAGTGTGTGGCTGACTTAGCTAGTTTTCAGCCTCAACCTGGGAGCTATACAACCAGTGGGACGACAAACCTATGGATTGTGTCACTAAAGCTTGAGGTTCTTTTGAGCTCTGCCTCACCACATTCTTGGTGTATACATCGCTTGAGCTTTGGACTGTTGGATCCTGTCATCTGGCTGACTGTTGGGGAGCCGCCTTACTGTTTGCTGCCTCTTGCCAGACTGCCTGTATTGCTCTACAAAAGATTCAGATTTCTTGACCTTGAACTGAGCAACCCTCATGAGTTGAACTGAGTCCTCTGTACTGCTGTGTGGACAAATTAGCTGTTATATTCCTTTGTGCTGTATATAATTAGCCACACATATGTGTGAGTGTACATACAAACCCCAAGAGTCCTGGTTTTGTTTCTCTAGAGAATCCTAACACACTACATCTGTGGGAAGAGATGATCAAGCTAAAACTAGGCCAAGGGCCAACTGAGGAAAAGACCATCAATTGTTCACATGCAAGATCAGGTTGAAGCTGAAGAAAATGGAAAGAAGAAAAATATGACCTCTGAGTTTATGCCACCCATATTTTTGGAAAATCTCAAGAGGTATTAAACACTAGTGACAGAAGACTGATGAATTGTAGAAGGACATGAAGAGCATCAAACAGGAAGAAAGCAAAAGGTGATGAACAAGTCAGGAAAAAAAAATGAACGTAGATGTCAGAAGGGACTCTGAAACTTGCTCTTAATCATAGAGAAGCTAAAGCAAATTGAAGAAATGAAGTAAAAATAAAACAGAAAATTTAAAGAGCAGTTCAAGAACATAAAGTAAAATATTATAATGAAATGTGCAGACCTAAAATTACAAAACTAAAAAGACCATGCTATCATAGTACCCAAAAGATCTAGTTGACATGCCACCATTTCACGAGGTAGCATACATGGAAGTAGAAAGTGCATCTGTTAACTTTGAGGATTGTAGTCCAATGAGTAACCACTATTCCACCTAACTGGAAGAGATCCATAGTTGTATTCATTCTGATGAAAGATGACCAACAGAATGTGCAAATGATAGAATATTATTGATAACACATACAAATAAAATTTTGCTGAAGACTTTTAAACAAAGATTGCAGCAGTAAACTGACCAAGAGCTGCCAGAGATTCATGTAGGATTCAGAAGAGGCCAATGGAATAAGGGATCACTGCTGATGCCTGGCGGATCTTGGTTCAAAGCAAAAATGTTTACTTGTGTTTCACTGAGTATGCAAAGGCATCCAGTGTTTGGATCTTAACATATTATGGATAGCCTTGAGAAGTGTTCTGGAACTCCAGAACACTTCATTGTGCAAACAGACCGGGAAAGGTGTGCCTCATCAAGATTGTATCCTCTCATTATATTTATTCAATCTGTATGCTGGGCACATAATCAGAGAACCTGGATGTGGCGGTCAATGTGCTTATGTTAATTTCATGATTGAGGTGTAGGGGTGGAGTCTAGCCTGTTAATCTGGAGATAGCCATTGAGTAGCCAGTGAGGTCTCTGTGTGGGCAAGGCTTTCTCCTGAGACTTCTGGGAAATCTTGCGATATTTCCCTCATGGAGATGAGAAGCTATTTCCCCAGTTGTTGGGAGTTAGTCTCAGAGACAACGAACTGTGGACAAGACAAGATGGCAGCGTCAGAGGAGCTGAAGGAGCCATAGGAGAAGCCACACGGCCTTACCCTGATGGAAACAGACCTCTGAAGCTGGCAAAGCCACATGGAGAGCCAGCACTGAGTTGCCAGCACTGAGTTGCTTCTACCACCACTGGATGATGTTGATGGACCCTAAGTTCTGGAAGCGAGGAGCCATGGGGAGATCCCTTCCGGCGCTGGGACTCTGCACCCACTGGCCTGTGATTTCATGAGTCTGAAGAAGACTTTATAGACTGATTTTGGGCATATGGGCTAATACTGGACTTAGGACTTTGAACTGGACTGGGTTGGGATGCTTTCTTAACATCCTATTCCTCTTGTTTATAAATCGTACCCTTATATCCATACGCGTGTCTAAGAAATTTGTTTCTCTAGTTTACCCAGACTAACACACTAGATTATATGAAGAATATGGTATCAGGATTAGAGGAAGGCTTACTAACAACTTTTGATAAGTAGATGACATGACCTTGCTTGCTCAAAGTAAGGAGAACATGAAGCACTTGCTGATGAAGATCGGGATTGCAGTCTTTAGTATGGATTATAAATCAATGTAAAGAAAACCCAAATGCACTATTATATATTTGGGTGTTTAATCTCTTATTCGCATTTCGACAATGCAGAACAACTTCCCCTCTCTCTTCTTCTGCCTGGTCTTGAGTAAGTCCCAAAATAATAAAGAAAATGTCGAAGAAAACCCAGGTGATGGGGAAAAAGGAATAGAAAAAAAGATTTTAGTGAATATGAAATAACTGATTATTAACATTATTTATATATTAACATTATTAACATTATTTATTATTAACATTAAATCACAAATGGCAGCTTTTAAAATATAAGGCAAATTCGTAGTTTATGGAATTCTTTTTAAAGTGTTAATGAATGGAAATGAAGTGTTAAAGAATTGGAAAAGTCATTCCAATGTTTTTCTATGAATTTTTTAAAGCTCTTTTGTATATAGATTATAGTATCAGCTACGTGTTTGAAATTTGTTGGAAATTTTAGGCTTATGAGTAATGAAATGTAATCCCTACCACCCCCACACTCACCCCAGTTAAGTAAAGAGAAATAAGCTCCCACCAGCGTTATCACACACCACATATAATTTTAGTAACAGACTGTTGCACTTAAGAGATGACTGTATTAGTTTAAAATAAACCTACATTTGACCCCTTTTAACCTAAAGTGAAAGAGGAAAAAAGTATTTTCATGTGATGCAACCTAAGAGAAATGCAAATTTCACCCCAATTCAGATATCAAGATTTATAAAAATATAATCTATAAAACCAAAATATTATAGTATTTTGAAATAACTTTTAGTTCAGCGACTTTATTTAGTTCTGTTTAGTTCATTTAATAAATATCTTTACTTATTTTAAGACAACTTTTTGCACAATTAAATAGAAAATACAGATCTCAACTTTTTACTCTATTGGTAAATATTAATGCAAATAATTTTATTTGTATTTGAAAGTCATAGCAAAAATGACTAAACAGAAAAACAAGTATCTAAATTCAAGAGACCTCAGTGGACAAATATGGCACACACATACATGGATTCTATATTTCAAGACTTCATAATCTTTAAAATTAAGATGGTTACTTATGATTGGTTTATGAGAGGGTATCCCCCAAAAAACCAGAACAGAGTTTTCATAGTACATATCCTCCCCCTGCAGGTGAGTGTGGAGCAACTCACCCAGTGGTACTGCCTGGAAGGTTTTCTGTGGTCACACAGAATTTTTTCATAAAAACTGTTTCACTCAAACCTTGTTTTTTTTGTGTGATGGTTGATTTAGGACAACAGCATTTGGTTGTGAAAGTTTGTTTCCTGCTTAGGGAAAAATGCAGAAGGAAGTGTTGTGATGTAGAAGATAGTTTTTACAAGGACAGCGTGATGAGGGAAAACCAAAGTGTGCTAGTGGTTTTCTTGTTTCAAAAAAGGTGAAACGTTGACTGATGACAAACTTCCTTCTGGACATCCGTCAACTACTCAAAAGGATGAAATGTCAATTTACTCGGAGTTGGTTCCACCAGATCAGACTGTTAATCAAGCTTTCTATTTAGAGGTTTTGAAAAGATAAAACAGTGTGCTGGAGGGGTGGGTTTTGCCACCATGACAATGCACCTGCTCACGAAGTCATCTCATTGTGCCAGTTTGGGGCAAAATACCAGCATGTTTCCCTTGCCCTGCATATCTGACATCACTCTTTGTGACTTTTTTGTTTGTTTCCGCGAATGAACAGGAGTATGAAAGGATGGCGATTTGATGAAGAAGATGAGGTGAAGAAAACAACCAGGGAGGTGCTTTCAGCCATCCAAACACGAGTTTGAAAAATGTTTCCAAGAATGGAATTGCAGATTTGAAAAAAATGATTTAAGTGTAATGAAGAGTACTTTGAAGGTGATAGGGTAGTTCTGTAAAAAAAATAAAAATGTATAAACATAGCTTTGGGAAAAATTCCAGGTTTTTTCAGGGGTGGGTACATCCTCATATACTTATGATTGCTATTTGTCACTGAAATGTTATATTTGAGAAAAGCTTCAAAACTATTATATGCTGACAATTGCCTTTGGTCTCTGAAAAAGGGACTTTTATTACATGTTTCCTAGCTTACAGCTGAATCCACAGCAGCTGTTAAAGCTAAGAAATTCCAACAACCAATTAGGCTGGCATAAACCTTGTTTAGCATGTAAAGTATAATTAAGTTTGAAATGCAAGCAACATGAGTCAAAATAAATCAGCTAAAAATACCAATAAAGGTTCAATTTAAGTATTTGAAAGTTGGAACATGAAGAATGCTAAAAAATATGTATTTTATTAAAAATCGAGTGGGAGAACATGAGGAAAAATATGGGAAAAAATTATTAATTCCTTCCATACCTAAGATGATTCTAAAAGATTACAGCTGTTTCTGACATACCTACTATGATAAACTTCATGTTTTCTATTTTTAATTATACCAATTATAGGGTTGATAATACCAAAGTATACACATGACAAGTCTTCTCTAAAATATTATTAATATACATATTTTTTTTCAAAATCCTTTCAACAGATTTTATGCTAAAATTTGGTTTAACGTTTACTAAATTTTAAAATGGAGCAAAAAATGAGCGATTCATAAACACTGAATGCACAATATGTCCTTTGAAAATCTAGCAGACATTGGTTTTTCATGTATGCGTACCTGCAATAAAAGCCGATACCAAAACCCAGATTATGCACCAATAAATTTAGATAACAAGTGTCCCCAGGTTATGAACATGATACATTCCTGTGTTTTTTTTTTTTTTTTTGGTTTTTTTTTTTTTGGGGCATCACTGCTCTCCGGTGGTGGGAGTAGGAGGCCCAGCCCCACTGCTGGGATTGAACCTCCGTCCCAGTGGGCCGCAGTCCCGCGCACAACCACTATGCCACCGGGGCTCAGCCCTACATTCCTGTGTTTTTAAGAATGTCTACATAAGTCAGAACAAGTGATATAGCGTAATCAAAAGGCCTGAAGTCTTTTCAATGATTTAAAAGCTGCACATGCATCAATTACTGTGATCAGGAATTTATGGTGAGCAGGGATAATTGGTTCAATTATTTCAAAGTGAGGGGAAATTTAGACAAACATTATAGGCCTATATGAAGTTCTTTGGTATGCCTATTCCTTAATAAAAAGGGGGGCAAGTTCACATAGCAAATTAGGTTCTCATTTAACAATTTTAATGCAATTTTCTCCACTTACACTGGTTACACTTTTCACAATGTGTCAACATTGTCATTAGCTCTCTACCTTCCTTAGCATCTTATCTTTTCTTTATCTTTTCTTTATTTTTCTTCCTTCTTCTTTTTCTTCAAAATTTATATGTAACAAAATTTATCCCCGAGGTTCAGCAGAGAAGAACAAGGCCCATGAGTTACAATGTCTCTGTAGCCGCCTTTTGGGACAGTGCCTGCCATGGGTAAGGCAGGCACTGAATTTGACACAGCTGCAGGAGGCATATATCTTTTAAGGCAGTGGTTCTTAACCTTCTTAATGCCCGGACCCTTTAAAACAGTTCCTCATCTTGTGGTGACCCTCCCCCTCCCAAACATAAGATTTTGGGGGGGGGGGGCATCACTGCCCTCAGGTGGTGGGAGTAGGAGGCCCAGACTTTGCTCCGTGGAGCTGGAATCAAACCTCCATCCCAGTGGGCCGCAGTCCCACGCACAACCACTACACCACCAGGGCTCAGCCCCATAAGATTATTTTTGTTGCCACATCATAACTGTAATTTTGCTACGGTTATGAACTGGGTGACCCTTGTCAAAGGGTCGTTCATCCCCAAAGGGGTTACGACCCACAGGTTGAGAACTGCTGTTTTAAGGTCATGTGAACTGTTTGGTCTCATAATTGTCTATTTAAGGAAGCACAGTATTACCAACCATCTATTATATGGATGAAAGGTGACCACTGGGAGTGTTGTTGCCTCCAAGTTCAAAGGGCCATAAAATATTGGCCTTTTTAAAAAAGAAAATTTGAGTTTTGTTCTACACTCCCACTCCCTTTTATCCAAGACCTTGTATTATGCTCCAGGTCAGACTGGTTGATAGTGGTAACTGGGCTAGTTTTCCTAATCTCAGGCTACACAAATTTGTAGTTCATATAGGTTCATATGAAGCTATTAATCTAGTGGACGAGTTTCTTCTTGGAGTCCTTGATTTCCTTTATTCTCTCTTGTTCCAAACCAAGAGATACTATTAGCTGTAATTTAAACGGCCAACTGGGAACTTTACAGATGCTATTTGCCAAATTGGGATACGATACACTATCTTTATGAACTATGTTAAGAATGTTAAATGTCTCCCAAAACTATGCTCTCAGTCTTTTTACACAATAAATCATCTTGAGGATGTGCTTGGTTGTGTCGAGATAGGGTCTGTAACTGTATCCTTATGTCGTTTCTTAGATATATAATCAAGAGGTAGCTTCAAAGGGTCCATGGAAAAAAGGTAAGAATGTGGAAGTTCCCCATGAAATTTTGGAAATCTCATAAATGCAGCATACACAAACATGTATGTATATGGGGGTAAGAGGGATCTTCAGAAAGTTTGTGGGAAAATTCTATGATCTATAATTCCTTTTTTTCTACAAGCCTTTTGAAGTCCTGTTATATGCCAACAGATACCCCTATAATACTCACATGTGTCTTTCTATGGTATTCTTGATAACCTCTCAATTTTCAATCAATAGACACCCTCAAACCCCCCCCCCCCCCCCCCCCAAAAGCCAATTAAATAAACCCTGGGTAACCTCCTATGCTTCCTTTCAGGGATTCAAAAGAGAAGAAAAACCACAACAAAACAAACTAAGAATAAAGATCCATTTCAGAAGAACAAAGAGTCAAATACGACTTCAAATTCTAAGAACGTATGAGAACAAGGTCCCAGCAGTTACAAGGCCATTTTCAGTGGGTAGGTAAAAAGAATGCATCTAGCTCGAAGAAGGTGATAAACAGATCTCTGAAAAAAGAACGTTATTCCAAGTCAGTCCATTCCCTAATATAACAGAATCCTGATATAATATCTTAGAATACACTGACCTCAAAGCTTTTGCAACTTTATGTCATAGCTAAAATGAATTAAATCCTAGCTTCACTAAATAGGGTTCCCATTTTTCTTAAATAATTTAGTTTCCTGGGCCTCCTACTCCCACCACTGAAGAGCTGTGATGTACCCCCCCCCAAAAAAAAAATTTAGTTTCATATAAAATACTAATTCCAGTAAGACAAATAAACAGTATAATTAGTTATATTAAGCAAATGACATGTAAATTGTAAGTTAAACATTTTGAGTATATTTTTAAAGTAGAATCATAGCAAAAAGATAATGCTAACCAAGTTTGTTTAACAAAGTTTACTTTAAAAATAGCTATATTTTTCTACCAACTTAGTAAAACCATTTTAAAAGGATGCTCTTTCAGGATCATGAAAAATTGTCACCTCTTTAAAATGTTTATGATATTAAAACCTTAACAGCATAAAATAAAAGGGAAAAATTGGGAAAGTAGGGATTGCCAAAATGTTGCTTTAAAACAGAAAAACTAAACGTGATCACCAAAGGATTCCAGTGATAGAATTATTCAGACCATGAAAGGCGGTTTCATGCATTATTTCTTGCTTTGCCAACTACCTCAAAGCAATTTGCAATCTATTATTTACAGTCACTCCAAAAGTAAATGCCAATTTCTTCCTATTTGTCCCTGACTAGGAAGGACATGAAGACAGACAGGAAACTGGTATCTGTGCGTTATCACTACAGCAAATCAGTAGCAAATCCAGAAGTCAAGTTCCCAAAATCTAATACATAAGCTTTGCTAGCTAATATAAATCATATAAATCATGTCCAGCGTCTCCGTTCACCTACTTTTCTGTTGTCCATCACTCAGGGAAGGGGTAATATGTAGATCCTTGTGATCTGATCCCCCTTTCCCACATGATAAAATAGTAGTAACTTATAAATTATCAAGGGTTCACGAGGGAGAGGAAGACGGACAGGGAGGGAGAAAAAATGAGAAGCTGATACCAAGGGCTCAAGTAGAAAGAAAATGTTTCGAGAATGAGGATGGCAACAAATGTACAAATGTGCTTGACACGCTAGATATACGTACGGATTGTCATAAGAGTTATACAAATCCACAATAAAATTATTTAAAAAAAGAAAAGAAACCTTAGCAAGCACTGGGTGTCACTCCTTCAGTAGCTTTGCTAGAACAAGGAGTCATTAGAGAAGGACACAAATAATGCCTCAGCTGACCCCGTTAAAAGTGCTGTTGCTGTTTAGAAAACTCCTGGGGGATATGACTTTGCCAAACATAGAGATCTTTCTGTTTTCGTCTATCACACTTAGTTGCTGTTTAGAACTAAACTAAAGGCTTTAACATTTACCTTTTTTTCTTAGACTTTAAACACAAAGCTGGAATTCTGACACTAAGTAGGACAAAAAGGTATGGTAAATATAGTTTTTATGAATAAAATTTTTGAGACAAATCACATTACATACAAACTAAAAAATTTCAAACTCGTATCTCATTTGTCTATTGTCTAAAAAGGAATGTGAATATTTAATGCTGTTCAGTTCCTCAGGAATGATAAAGAAACTTCAGATCTGGGGGTTGCTTTGTTGCAATAATCAAGCCATACTGCAAACTCTTTAAATAAAACCATCATTTAGAAAACTGCAGCTTTTTAGAACAGTTCCAAATGAAATTGGCATTAGGATAGTTAAAAAAATACAGGGATCATGACACTATTAGAATACCAAATCATGCAGTTTTCTAACATTATTCTGCTTACTATGGGGCTTAAGAAGGGAGGATTTTAAAAGCCCAAATCACATATAAAGAGAAGCTAAAATTCTAGGGTCATTAATAATTACTGACTCTATAGTTTAAATACTGAAAAAGTCAAGAAAACATACAGCTCTGAAAAACTATTCTTAAAGCTTAATAACTTTCAAAAGTAAAAGAATAAGTCTCAACATTATGATCTTTAATTCGCATTCCTGGGTGATAAAACAACCGAAACATCTTTCATTTGACAAGGAATGAAAGATTTGCTATCTACAGCCAATGATTTTACTGGAGTTTGTTAAGATAACATAGTCAATAGTCCAAAAAAGGTAAAGAACTGCCTTGTTCTACTGGATACAAGCAGCAAGGCTCTTTAAGTGACTCCCTGGTCCAAATTCTTTCCATATCAAAACAGCTGGGCTATTTGCTATACAGTCACACATAAATATAATCTTCTATTATTTGTGTAGGGATCTTTTGGAATGTTCTTTAGCAGTTTTTGGTAGCAGTAAATGACTTGTATATATAACATTAGCAACATTTAAATATAGAAAACTGCTCACAACATTATAAAAAGTTTACATTCAATATGGTTTTTAGCTACCCTTCCTAACTTTCTTTTTTTTGTTTGTTCTTTTGTTTTTTGGGTATAACTGCCCTCAGGTGGTGGGAGTAGGAGGCCCAGCCTTTGCTCCGTGGAGCTGGAATCGAACCTCCATCCCAGTGGGCCGCAGTCTCGCGCACAACCACTACGCCACCAGGGCTCAGCCCCCCTTCCTAACTTTCACTAGGAAATTTAAGGCCTGTAAGGCCTGAGGTCAAGTGACTACAATAGTGATTAGTAAAAATGAAGAAGGGCCAATGAGAACACCAGTGGATTGACATTATACTTTTTTTTTTTGGTAAATAAATAATGCCATCTGAATATCCTATGACATGAATCATATCATAAAAAATTTGGAAGAGAAATTTGATAGTGTCTATAGATAAGTGGCATATGTCAACCGTAAAATGAAAAAGCCCCTGATATAAAATTGCTACATATGCAGAGAAAGCAGTAACTGAAAATGCCAATTCATATTAATTTTTAAAATAATACACAAAAAATCCTTTGATGCATTCTTTAGCTACTGCAGTTGCTAGTACAGTTTAATTATATTTCTCCACAATTCCTTTCAAGCAATAGGAATATACTACTAAATAAGGTAGAGTACTTGTCTTCTGCCAAAATTTCCATCCCTGCTTGCAATATCCAGGAATTTTTCATTGCAATTTCTGCTCCAACCTAGGGTGGAAGTCTTGGGTACTAAGTGGCTGGCTACTAGTGAAATTTCTACTTCAATGCGTGGTCAATGTGAGTTAGGAGATTAACTGATGTCCTTTAAGTCCATTTACCACTAATGTAAAAAGGAAGGAAAATAATCAGCATGGCTACAGCCAAAAAAAAGCACAAATAACAATAAAGCCAAAGGAGCTTCATACAGAGATGGACTAAAAGCAACATAAGCATTCAGGCTTTGGACATAAGAGATTTGAGAGAGAAAGATGACAGATAGGAGTGATTTAAATGCGGACTTTGGGTAGGTAAGAAAAGGGCCGGATCTAATGGAGAAAATTGGTCTAAAATAGGAGTAAGAAAAAGTTCAACCATAGCAACAATAAGGAAGCAAATTTATAGGCATAGTTTCCAGTAAGTGGGTGGGCATGGCATATGTGTGGAGTTCTTTTAGGACAGCTTTATCTTTCAGTGGTAAAATGCTAATGAAGGTCATCAGCTAAGAGTGAGGTTTCTGAAGTGCGTAAGTGCTGAAGACTTTATAGGGTTTGCTAGGAAAGAAGAGTGAATGGACATGATATGATTGCTTATTCAAGGTTAGTAGTCATAAATCTAAACAACGATCACTCATTGATTATTCAGTATCTCCACACAACACCTCCACCCCGCCCCAGTCACATTCAGCTTGCTACCTTAGGAAAGGTAGTAAGGAGATTAAAAATTTTAAGTAGCTAGAAAGTCAAGCCAGATTCAGCAGCAGATGTGGAACAAAGGCTATCATTGCTGATGTCAAATGGACTTTGGCTGAAAGAAGAGAATACCAGAAAGATGTTTACTTGTGTTTTATTGATATGCTAAGGCATTTGACTGTGTGGACCATACCAAATTACGGATAATCTTGTAAAGAATGGGAATATCAGAACACTTCGTTGTGCTCATAGGGAACCTGTACTTTAATCAAGAGGCAGCTGTGTGAGCAAAACAAAGGAATATTGCACGGTTTAAAACCAAGAAGGGAGTTTGCCAAGGTTGTATTCTCTCTCCATACTGGTTCAAACTATATGCTGAACCAATTATCAGGGAAAGAACCAATTATCAGGGAAGCTGGATTATACTAGAAGAATGCAGCATCACAACTGAGGGAAGGTTATTAGCATTGTGAGATAGGGAGATGACATAACCTTGTTTGCCTAAAGGAGGAATTGAAACACTTGCTGATGAAGATCAGGGATTGCAGCCTTCAATATGTAAAGAAAACTAAAATCCCCACCAACTGGACCAATAGATAACATCATGGTAAATGGAGGAAGGATCTAAGTTGTGGAGGATTTTGTTATACTTGGATCCACAAGTAATTCTCATGGAAGCAACAGTCAGGAGATCAAAAGACACATTGCATTGGATAAATCTGCTGCACAAGACTACCTTAAAAAGCTCAACAGCAAGGAAGTTCCTTTGAGGCCTAAGGTGGAACTGATCCAAGTCACAGTATTTTCAATTGCCTCGGAGGCATGTCAAAGTTGGACAGTGCATCATAAAGAATTAAGAAGAATCAATGTTTTTAAATTATGGTGCTGCTGGTGAAGATTACTGAATGTACTATGGACTACCAAGAAAATAATCAGGTTGGAAGACAGCTAGAATACTCCTTAGAGAAACTGTTCTCAACTTGGGGGTCAAATGACTCTTTCACAGGGGTTGTCCGATTCATAAGAGTAGCAAAAGGGCTGAGCCCCGGTGGCGTAGTGGTTGTGCGCGGGACTGCGGCCCACTGGGACGGAGGTTCAATTCCAGCAGTGGGGCTGGACCTCGTACTCCCACCACCGGACAGCAGTGATGCTCCCCCCAAAAAAAGAATAGCAAAATTACAGTTATGAAAAGTAGCAACGAAAATAATTTTATGGTTGGAGGTCACCACAACATGAGGGACTGTATTAAAGGGTTGGGATATTAGGAATGTTGAGAACCACTGCCTTAGAGGCAAGGATGGAAAGACTCTGTCTCAAGTACTTAGTACATGTTATCAGGAGAAACCACTCTATGAAAAAGAAGACGAGGTTTGGTAAAGTAGAGGGGCAGGAAAAAAGAGGAGGACCGTTGACAAGATAGATTGACACAGTGGTTGCAACAATGAGCTCAAATAATTGAACAATTGGAGCAGGACTGGATGGTATTTAATTCTTCTGTACATAAGGTTGCTAAGTAGGTCCCGATTAGATGGCACCCAACAACAATTAAGTAATAATAATGGCAGTTGCCACTTTATGTATTAAAGGGAGTTTTTTTTTTGCTTTTTTTTTTCAAGTGAATCATTTTATTGGGGGCTCATACAACTCCCATCACAATCCATACAAACATCAATTGCATGCAGGCCACATTTACACACTTATTGCCATCATCACTCTCAAAACATCTTCTCTCCCTCAAGGCCCCAAGTATCAGCTCCCTATATTACCCTTCCTCCCCGCCTTCCCCTTGAACCCGTAGTAATTTACAAATTGTTATTGTTTCATACTGCACACTGTAAAATGTGTCCCAACTCTTGCTTCCCTGTTGTCTGTGTCCCAGAAAAGAAACTACGTGTAGATCCCTGAAGTTGGTTCTCCCTTTCTATTCCTCCATCCCTCCACCCTCCTGGGTATCACCACTCCTTTAAGTCTTGATGGATCATCTATCCTACATTTCCCATGCCTCCAACTTCACTGTACATCTCCTGGGGTAGCTGGATCTATGCGGCAGAATTGGGGTCATGATAGTGGGTGGGAGGCAGCATTTGGAAACTAGAGGAAGGTTGCATATTTCATAGCTCCTGCCCTGTACCTTAACTGACTCGTCTCCTCCTTGTAACCCCTCTGCAAGAGGATGTCACTTCACCCATTCATGGGCTTTGGTTCCCCAATCTGTACTCCCCCTCATTAATAATAATATAATTTTAGCCCATTGATGCCTGACAATGAATCCCTTCACCACCTCATGATCACACAGGCTGGTGTGCTTCTTCCGTGTGGGCTCTATTGCTTCTGAGCTGAATGGCCGCTTATTTACTCAAACCTTTAAGACCCCAGACGCTACACCTTTTGGTAGCCAGGCACCATCAGCTTTCTTCACCACATTAGCTTATGCACACACTTGTCCTCAGTGAAAGTGAGCATGCAATGCTATGCTTTTTAGTTCTTGAAGCCTGATATCTAATACCTTTGACACCTCATGATTCCACAAGCTAGTGTGCTTCTTCCATGTGGGCTTTGTTGCTTCTGAGCTAGATGGCTGCTTGTTTGCTTTCAAGTCTGTAAGACCCCAGACGGTACATCTTTTGATAGCCAGGCACCATCAGTTTTCTTCGCCACCTTGCTTATGCACACATTTGTCTTCAGTGATCGTGTCGGAAAGGTGAGCATCTTGGAATACCAATTTAATAGAACAAAGTGTTCTTGAACCGAGGAGGTACTTGAGCGGAGGTCCAATGCCCATCTGTTGTCCTACTACTAACCCTGTAAGTATGCACGTTAATCTCTTTCCCCATCATCAATTATAAATATATGTCCCTATGTACATACCTGTATTTGAACCTCTATACATGTCCATTATCCCCCAGTTCCTTCCTCTATTTCCATTTGCTTCCCTCTTGTACCACTATCATGCTCAATCTCCATTTGGGTTTCAGTATTTTCTCTCTATTAGTCTTAATCAATCCCTATCGGCCTTCTCTCACCCACTTTGTCCCTGAATTTGTATCAATTGTTATACCCTTTTTCCTGGCTGGTCGACATCACCACCTTTCCCCCTCCTCCCCCTCTTCCATGTCCTCTACCCTGGAACCATCAGTGAATGGGAGTGCTTTTTAGGAGGCAAGTGAAACATGTGGGGGAGTGAGAAAAAAATAAAAATAGTAACATTTAAAAGTGTGGTCAAAAAAAATTAATAGGGTCAGCCTGCTAGAGGGAATCGGCTCCAAAGACAAAGAAGAGTGGGTATGTGGAGAATAAGTGTCTAAGTTTGGCATTATGAAGATACTTCAGTTACTGGTGGGGGGAAAAAAAGTCAGAGTATACTATGATTAGGTGGAAGGCAAGATCACAGAAAGAACAGGGGCCAAGGTATTGGAAAGATCCTTTAAAGGGGGCTTCAAAAGCTTGTGGCAACACGGAACAGATAATCGAATTTTCCCACACACTTTTTGAAGTCCCCTAGTATGTATGCATGCTTCAATTAAGAAATATAATTGGTTGAGTCAGGAGCAAGAACGATCTAGAAATAAGGGAACTTGACAATATCTATGAAACTTCTATTGAGGAAAACTCGGTAATATGATGAGTTACAGTCAATAAATGATTCAGCTAGTCTTACATTTTTTTTGTGGGCATGACTGCCTCTGGTGGTCGTGGGCACTACCCAGTGCTGCTCCTGAGAGCCGCTACTGGATTTGAACCGCCAAGCCTGCGGGCCACAGTCCTGCACTCAACCACTTATGCCACGGGGGCTCAGCCCTAGTCATAATTTTTTTGTGATATAATTCTAGACTTTATCTGCCTGGGGCTATAGTCCCCTTTTGGAGGACATTCTCTACTAATGATCAAGAATAAGGATAGGACTAAGACCTGACATGGGTAGAGGGTAGAGGGGGTGAATTTGTTTCCTTGATTATATCTTTAAGATCCTACTTTAGAACTGGGGATGAACCAGACTATTCTTGTTATAATGGTGCTGCCATATAATCCCACACATATATCACCTTATCTAGAAAGCAAGACCTCTATTTCCTGAGACTTGGTGGAAAAGAGGATATTGCTGTTGAGTTTTGAACATTTCTGACTTCTGCTTCTGGACCCTGCATTTGACTCACTCCTGCCTGACCTTCACATTTGTTACTGAATAGCACCCACTACCAAGGGTGACAGTTTCTTAAACTTCTGTGAATTTCTGTGGGACACTACAGTATTCGTAGAACTTAGAAATGTGAATAGGAACATACTCGAGTACAGGAGGAGTGGGGGTGGGAAGAAATGAAACAATTAACAAAATGGCAATGTTGGACACATGGGACATTATTAGTCTCCAACTTCTTGTAACTAGTCTGGTCTTAATTCTTCCAAAAGATGTTATTACTACATATAGTGTTTCAACCACAATGTGGGATACAGGAAAATACAGAAATGTGAGGATAAAGGTGATTCGATTTTTGATTGGTTATATTTTAGATATTGGCAGGGAACCCACTGTTAAGATCTAGAAGGTAGATCTGAATTTCAGGAGAAAGATTAGGTCTGGAAAGGCAGTTTGTGTTAACTGTATATGTTACTCTATTATGAAAAACAGCAAACATACAAAGAAGCTTCACAAAAGTTCCTGAAAAGTTTCATTCTCTTTTAACTCAATTTTTCTACTTACTTTTTGAAACTCCCTTGTATACAGTGTAATTTGTAAGAAGAGCTGGAACTCAAAGGGACTGCCTTTTTGGTCAGGCTTTTTCCTCTTACTCACAAAGGACAGTCTATCACTTTTCTATTGTTTTAGTGAAAATATTTGACAGATGCCTAACTTATGTAGGTTGTCTTTTGCAGGTTTCACAGTCCAGTATATTATAAAACTTCATATACCCTATATCCAGCTTAATTTTTAACACATGACCTATACTACCTTGTTGTTATGCCTCTTCAACCACCACTACTGAAGTAAATCCCAAGTACCATATCAATTATCCATAATTACACTTCGTTATGTATGGTAATATTGTTTTGTAAGCTATTAAACATTTTTAAAATTTTAACCCTTCCTAAAGTATTTACTGTTGGCTATGTGTTAGGTTGTTAACCACAATCCAGCAGTTTGAAATCACATAAAAAGGAGATTTTCTGCTTCTGTAAAAATTTAAAACCTCAGAAACCCAAAGAGGTAATTCTATGTTATAGGGCTGCTGTGAATCAGATTGATTTGATGGCAGGGGGTTTGAGTTGAATGTATTTACCTTTCCCCTTTCCCCAGTGTGTAGTTTATCTGATATGTATTTTTTTAAAGAAATTGAAACACATGGCATTGACGTTTAAAGAATACTTAAGTATATGACTATGCATAAAAATATCATTCTTTAAGTTTGCTGAAGTTCAGATTCCACATTCCATGATTCTTTCTGCTTTGTTTTATGCTGTGTTTAGATGGACCCTCTAAGTCTCAGACAAATTATACCACATATATACACTAACACAAAGTCAAGTTGTAAATACTGTTACAAAATAGAAACTGATTAACAAAAATTAAAATGTGTAGTTGTTTCTCAACATATCTGCCAGCTAGTTTAGTGGTTCTCTACCTTCCTAATGCCGTGACCCTTAAATACAGTTCCTCGTGTTGTGGTAACCCCCCCCCCCCAAACCATAAAGTTATTTTTGTTGCTATTTCATAACTCTAATTTTGCTATTGTTATGAATTGGGTGACCCCTGTGAAAGGGTTATTTGACCCCCAAAGAGGTTGCAACCCACAGATTAAGAATCACAGTTCTAGTTCTATAAATTTTCGAAAGCAGTGTTCGTTTAGAATAAATTCATGCATGGTTGTATTGGAACTTTAGTAGCAACAAGTTTTTTTTTGGGGGGGGGGGAGGAGGACATCGCTGCCCTTTGGTGGTCATGGGAGCTACCCAGCGCTGCTCCTGAGAGCCACCAAGCCCGCAGGCTGCAGTTCCACACTCAATCACTTACGCCACCGGGGCTCAGCCCAGTAGCAATAAGCTTTGACTTACCCTAGTATAACAACCTCCCACCCACCTTCAACTCTTTTTGTTTTTTGGGCATCACTGCCCTCTGGTGGTGGGAGTAGGAGGCCCAGTCTTTGCTCCTGTGGAGCTGGAATTGAACCTCCATCCCAGTGGGCCGCAGTCCCACGCACAATCACTACGCCACCGGGGCTCAGCCCCCACCTTCAACTCTTTTAAGGGAGAGATGACTTAAAGACTAGAATTTAAATACACCCAAGGTCTTATTCATATCCTTGATGAACTGCAATGTATTTCTTTTTTTGTAATGTATTTCTTGCCTAATGTTAAATTGCTTTGCCCTCTGTGCGAAGAAGTTAAGAATGAGTGCTAAGATCAAGGAGGAGCATATGTACTGTACATATTTTAGGCAATATAGTTCTTGAA
The DNA here is from genome assembly GCA_004026705.1 of Nesogale talazaci. NCBI lineage: Eukaryota > Metazoa > Chordata > Mammalia > Afrosoricida > Tenrecidae > Nesogale > Nesogale talazaci. The sequence continues at coordinate 929 of PVJH01005352.1, read as the reverse complement.
AGAGATTGTAGAAGAGGTAAAGGTGGCAGGCTACATCTCAACCAATGGTTTCTTAGATATAATAGAATAAGCACAAGCAAGTCATGATCAAAAATAGGGGAGACAAACAAAATGGAAGACGATACAATATAATGGATGAAAGTACTTAACATAAGGAATTACTATTGAGATGTAAAGAATTCTAACAGCTCAACAAAAAAGCTAACACAAAAAATTAGCAAAGGCTTTGAATAGATATTTATCAAAGATAAGCAAATGGCCAAAAAGCACATCAAAAGACGCTCAAGCATCAACTGCTACTCATAGTAATCTTATTTAAAACAGAATGAAACACTGTTCTTAGACCACCCTCATAATCATTCCTGTTGAGCCCACTGCTGCGGACACTGTGCCAATCTCCCTTTTGTTGAAGGTCTCTGTCTTTCTGGTGAAGCCACAACTTCACCAAGTATCATGTTCTCCAGGGACTGATTCCTCTTGATGACAAGTCCAAAGTCCATATGAAAAAGTCTCGCCATCCTCACTTTTTTTGTGTTTTTTTTTTTTTTTGGGGGGGGGGGGGGGGGGGGGGCATCACTGCTCTCCGGTGGTGGGAGTAGGAGGCCCGGCCCCACTGCTGGAATTGAACCTCCATCCCAGTGGGCTGCAGTCCCACGCACAACCACTACGCCACCGGGGCTCAGCCCTCATCCTCACTTCTAAGAAGCATTCTGGCTGTACTTCTGGAGATCTGTTAGTTCTTCTGGCAGGCCATAATATAGCTACTACTCCTCACTAACCTCGTAATACTAATGTATCAGTTATTCCTCAGTCATCCTTACTGATTGCCCAGTTTTTGCATGAATATGAGGTGATTGAAAATACCATGGTTTGGGTCAGGCACATCCCTATCTCCAAGTGGTATCTTTGCTTTTGACATTTAAAAAAGA